>JAUIMW010002423.1:0-10734 GCA_033557785.1 Enochrus cinctus | reverse complement strand
TGCAAATAACAAATTTCCTAATTTAACTTTTGATTAGGTGCTGACGAACACCCACTTCTGATTCGAAGAGCTGAATGCGTCTGACAACTCTCCACCGTTTTTGATTGATTTCTTTTTAAAACAGTATCATTTCTTATCTTTTGGGAATTTAATATTGTCTGCAGGTGACGTCGCATTTGTAATGTTTATGGAAGTGGGGTGCGGTTGAAAATTCGTTAATGAGAGACCTTATGTTATTGAAACAAGAAAGGGATGAAACTCTACAAATCTTTTATCAACAAATGTCAAGATATTAGATCATTATTACTTCAAAATTTTCATATAATAAAACATTAATATTTTAAAATAGCTCTCTGTTTATTCAGTTTTAAGCAAGCAGAAGGAATATCGAGTAAAGGACATTCCATGTCTCCCAGACACTCTGATGATTTTTCTTATTCCCTGTATTAACACATAATACAAAACAAATCATAAAAGAAGAACCACCAACAGATCTTCCAAACATGGGATGTCCTCCATGTGCACTGAAAATTGTATATTTCTAAAATTTAACATAGGAATATTAACTAATTTTGATCAATATACATCCCTGTGTTAGTAGGAATAAAACTACAGAAACAAAGATCATCAAGAGGTCTGGAAGACATGGAATGTCCTCCCACTACTTAACTATCTATGTTTTACTTACTGCTTGATTAAACTTATACAAAATTATTGTCTTATCGAGATTACTTCATAAACTATTGGTACGTGAATATCAGTATACTTAGAGGACTTTCCGATTAAAAGGACACAACCTTATGATTTAATAAACTTATCGTTTTTATTCTATATCAACATAGGAAGGAATATTTATTTCAAGTAACAAAAAAAGAACCACCAGTGAGTCTGGGAGACATGGAATATCCTCCAGGTACACTATAATATACTTACTTGTAATCGAGTATCAGAAGACATTCGATAATTCCTAGATTTTCAAGTTTTAAAAACGTTTTAAAAATCTTGATAAAATTTTTATTTAATGATGTTTTACCAACAAAAAGAAAGAACGTAGAATGTCGAGTACCTGGAGGACATTCCTGTGTCCCCCAGACCCCCTGGTGGCCCTTCCTTTATGTTATTTTTTACTCTGTTTGAAAACAAGAATGTACTGATTTTTAACAGTAAAAGAAGAGTCTAAGGGACATGGAATGTCCTCCAGGTACTCGACATTCTACGTTCTTTCTTTTTATTGGCATAACATAAATAAAAAAAGAACTATCGAAATTTTCAAAACATTAATCAGAAATACGTAGATAGCAATGCACCTGGGGGACATTCCCAGTAAAAAATAACGTAAAAGAAGGACCACCGGGGAGTTTGAAGGACATGGAATGTCCTCCAGGTACTCGACATTCTACATGTTTTTGTTGGTATTTACGTTATTTTTTACTCTGTTGGGAAAATTAGAATATTTACTGATTTTTAATAGCAAAAGAAGGACCACCAGGGGATCTGGGAGATATGGAATGTCCCCCAGGTGCACTGTTGCCTATGTATTACAAATTAATGTTTTAAAAATCTCGATAGTCATGTCAACAAAAAAGAATAATGTAGAATATCGAGTACCTAGGCGACATTCCATGTCCCTCAGACCCTTTAGTGGTCCTTCTTTTATTGCTTAAAATCAGTAAACATCCCTGCTTTGCAACATAATTTTAAAAAAAAGATCAACATGGGGTCTGGGGGATATGGAATGTTCTCTAGGGTCACTGTCGTCTTCGTACGTATTTTTAACAATAGAAGTAGGACCACCAGGGAGTTTGGAGGACATGGAATGTCTCTCAAGTGCACTGCTGTATAAGTACTTCTAATTAAGTTTTTAAAAATATCGATAAATTTTTATTTATTTATGTTTTGCAAAAAAAAGGAATAACGTAGTATATCGAGTACCTGGAGGACATTCCATGTCTCCCAGACCACCTGGTGGCTTTTCTTTTATGTTATTTTTAATCTGTTTGAAAATAGGATTGTTTACTGATTTTTAGCAGTAAAAGAAAGACCACCAGGGGGTCCGTGGGACACGGAATATCCTCCAGGTGTATTGCTGCCTACGTATTTTTAGTTAATGTTTTAAAAATTTCGATAATTTATTTATATTTTTCCAATAAAAAGGAATAACGTAGAATATTTTGTTTTTAAAAAATCGAAAATTCAAAATGAAAAATGTACCCCCACCAGGGGGTCTGAGGGACATGGAATGTTCTTCAGGTACACATCATCTACATACTTCTAGTATTCTTATATTAAAAAATAGTCTCGAAAACAATACTTTTAAGCTTATAATTATTAATAACATTTTTGTTTTTCATAACTGAAGCATCCAAAATGAAAAACGTAAGTTGATGAATACCTGGAGGACATTCCGTGCCCCCCAGATCTTTTGATAGTTCTTCTTTTATTGTTAAAAATCAATAAATGTATCTAAATTACAACAGAACTATAAATACAATAAAAGAAGGACACCAGGGGATTTGTGGGACACGGAATGTCCTCCAGGTGCAAAAACATAACTTTTTTGTTTATAATTATTAATAACATTTTTGTTTTTCACAACTGAAACGTTCAAAACGAAAAACGTAAGTAAATGGAGGACATTTCATGTCCCTCAGAGTCCCTGGTGCTCCTTATTTAATTGTTAAAAATCAGTAAAAACATCTACATTGCAACAGAATAAAAAATACAATAAAAGAAAAACTACTAAGGGACCTAGGAGACAGGAAATGTTCTCCAGGTATCCATAACTTACGTTGCGGACATGGAATGTCCTTCAGTTATTCTACATTATTCCTTTTTGTTAGCATAACATAAATAAATAAAGGATTATCGAGATCTTCAAAACATTAATTAGAAGTACGCAAACAGCAGTGCACCTGGAGGACATTCCATGCCCCCAGACTCCCTGGAGGTCCCTCTTTTACAGTTAAAAATCAATAAACATTCCTATTTTCATAGTAAAAAAAAACATGAAAAAAAGGATCTCCAGGGGTCTATGGGACATGGAATGACTCCATTCTACGTTATTTATTTTTGTTGGTATTACGCAAATAAATCAAAAGCTATCGAGATTTTTAATACATTAATTAGGAATACGTAGACAACCGTACACCTGGGGGAGATTCCATGTCCCTTTAATCCCCTAGTGGTCTTTCTTTGCTAATAAAAATCAGTTAACATTCTTATTTTTAAAAAGAGTAAAAATAAGGTAAAAGAAGAACCACCAGGGGGTCTGGGGGACATGGAATGTCCTCCAGGTACTCGAAATTCTACGTTATATTTTTGTTGGCATTACAAAAATAAATAAAGGATTATCGAGATTTTTAAAACAATAATTAGAAGTTCGTAGACAGAAGTGCACCTGGAAGACATTCAATGTTTTTCAGGCCTCCTGGAAGTTCTTTTTTATCTTTCGTGTTGTTTTTATTCTTTTTTAATAAGTTTAAGTAAGAAACAGAAAAAAAATATATTCTAAGCAAAGTTAAGCTGGGGATAACAAAAAGAAAATCGGCATCATTCTTACTTCCAACTACCACGAAAATACACAAATTTGTGTGTGGTTTTCAATAATAAAATAGAAAAAATACTCAAAGTTAAAACAAACAGCAATTTTATTGTTAAAAATTAGTTCACATCTCTATGCTGATATAGAACAAGACCAGTATGAAAAAAACCCAGGGGGATATGGAATATCCTTTAGGTATTTACGTTCTTCTTTATAATTAAATAAACCTGAACATATTTATTGTATTATTGAGATGTGCAAATAATTCAATAGTACGTAGATAGCAGCATACCTGGAGGACATTCCTATGTTAATATAGAACAAAAAAGATTAAAAAAAAAAAGATCTCGATAATATAATAAATTTGTCTAAGTTTAATAAATCATAAAGAAAAACGTAGATAAATCTTGACCCCCTAGTGGTCTTTTTTTATCGGAATGTATTTTAAGTATAGTGGTCAGTAATCTCGATAAGACAATAATTTTGTATAAATTTAATCAAGCAGTAAATAAAACAAAGATAGTTAAGTAGCTGGAGGGCATTCCATGTCCCTCATTTTATGTTATCTTTTATTCTATTTGAATGTAGGAGTGTTTTTTTATTTGTTAAAATCAGCAAACATCTCTTTTGTTAAAATATAATGAAATAACACAAAAAAATCAGGGGTTTTCCTTTGTTACTTAAAATTAGTTAATATTCCTATGTTAAAGTAGAATAAAAAATTTAGAAATATATTACATCTAATTAGCAGTGTGTCTAGAGGATATTTTATATCTTCCCAAACAGTGGTTCTACTTTTATTGATAAAAATTGGTTAATATATCATTGTTAAAAAAGAGTATTTTTTTTATTAATCAACTGGAAAAACTCAAGAAAGGTGGTCACTTTTTTACTGAATTTTTTATTCTGTGGCAATGTAGAGTTGTTTACTGATTTTTATCAATAAAAGAAGGATCACCAGGAGGTCTGGGGGATATGGAATGTCTTTCAGGTATTCAGCAACTTACGTTTTTCACTTTGAATGTTTCAATTTTAAGAAACAAAAATGTTTTAAATAAAAATAAACAAAAAATTATTTTCTTTGTGATTATTTTTTAACATAAATTAGAAGTACATAGTTGACAGTGCACCTGGAAGACATTCCATGTCCCCCAGACCCCTTGGTGGCCCTTCTTTTATTGTATTTTTTATTCTGTTGCAATGTATAGATGTTTGATGATTTTTAACAATAAAAGAGGGATCACCAGGGGATCTGATAGACATGGAATGTCCTCCAGGTACACTGTCGTTTACGTATTTCTAGCTATACTAAAAAATAATCACAAAGACAATACTTTCTTAATTATAATTAATAATTACATTTTTTTTCATAATTGAAACATTCAAAACGAAAAACGTAAGTTATTGAATACTTGGAGGACATTCCATGTCCGCCAGACCTTTTGGTGGTCCTTCTTTTAATGTTAAAAATCAGTTCACATCTCTATATTGCAACAGAATAAAAAATACAATAAAAGAAGGACCACCAGTGGGTTTAGGGGACATGGAATGTCCTCCAGGGTCACCTTCATCTATATACTTTAATTATTTATATTTATCCCTTTCCACCCCAAGCAATTTGGAGTGGAAAGGGTTGAAACAATTACTAATGATATTACTTTTTTGTTTATAATAATAAATAACATATCTTTTTCAAAATTGAGACATTTAAATTAAAAAAAAACGTAAGTTGCTTGGAATGTCTTCCAGGTTCAACTAGAAGTATGTTGATGACAATGCATCTGGAGGACATTTCATGTGCCCAAGACATCCTGGTGTCTTTCTTTTATTGTATTTTTTATTCTGTTGCAATGTAGGGATGTTTTTTCAGCAGGTTCTGTTTTTTATTTTGAATGTTTCTATTTAAAAAAATGTTATTAATAATTATTAAAAAAAATCGTCGTAAGTCCCAGAAATTTCGACTGAGCCAGGTTCTTTAACGTGCACGTGGTACAACCTACAACACACGGAACCCACAGTTTTGCATAGTTCTCAGATGATGAGGCGCTGAGTATTTTTCTCAATAAGAAAAATCATCACCGTGACTGAGGTCGCAAGTAATTATTTTATTATATTTATTTTGTAGTTTTTATTCTTTTAAAATTTAAGGATGTTTACTGATTTTGGAATGTCCTCCAGATGCACTTCTGTCTACGAACTTCTAATTAATCTCAAAATCTCGATAATTTTTTATTTATTTATGTTATGCCAACAAAAAAAAAATAACGTAGAATGTCGAGTACCTGGAGGACATTCCATATCCCCCAGATCCCCTGGTGGTTCTTCTTTTACCTTATTTTTTACTCTGTTTAAAAATAAGAATGTTAACTAATTTTTAACAGCAAAAAAAAAATCAGTAAACATCCCTACATTGCCACAGAATAAAAAATACAGTAAAAGAAGGACACCAAGGGGTCTGGGGGACATGGAATGTTCTCCAGGTACTCGACATTCTACGTACTTCTTATTAATGTTTTAAAATTATCAAGAAATCTATATTTTTTATTCTCTACCAATAAAAAGAAATAACGTAGAATGTCAAATATCTGGGGGACATTGCATGTACCCCAGACCCCTTGGTGGTTCTTGTTTTACTGATAAAAATCAGTAAACATCCTTACATTTTAACAGAATAAAAAATACAATAAAAGAAGGATACCAGGAGGTCTGAGGACATGAAATGTCCTTCAGGTGCATTACTGACTATGTATTTTTATTTAGTGAATTAAAAATGTCGATAATTCTTCATTTATTTATGTTTTACAAATAAAAAGACATAACGTAAAATGTCGACAACCTGGAGAACTTTCCATGTCCCCCAGACTCTCTGGTAGTCCTTGTTTTACAGATAAAAAACAGTAAACATCTCTACATTGCAATATTTTTCATAATTAACTGAGCTTATCTCTAGTTTAACCAAAATTATATTTTATAAATAAAAAAAAATATATTAATATAAAAAAACTTTTTATAACTATTGCAATATTATACTAATAAATTTGTTAAAATTTTTAAAATTAGTTTTAAATAAAATAAATTTAAAATATCTATATGCGCCTATGCTGGCATAAAAAATAATACAATGATAAATATTGTCAAAATTTTTATGAAACTTTAAGTTAAAACGTTAAAATCTTGAGTTATTTGTAAGAAGATTACCTGGAGGACATTCCATATATACCTAAAGACCAATGACATTCTCCATTAAACACATTTTGAACTTAAAACTAGTTCTAGCTGCTTAACAAAATGAAGAACGTAGGTAAGAGTAATAGAAGAAAGACCACCAGAAACTATAGAGGACATTAAATGTCCTCTAAGTACTCCGCTGCTTACGTTCTTCCCAAAGGTACCATCAATTTGGGGATGTTAACTGATTTTTAACGAAGAAAGAAAAATCATTTAGAGATCTGAGAGACATGAAGTGACCTGTGTGTTAACTCTTGTAACATTAACAAGACGTACGTAGATTTCCAGATACCTGGAAGGCATTTCATTATTTTTTATTTTATTTGAAAGTCTCCCAGGTGCACTGCTGTCTATGTACTTCTAATTAATGTTTTGAGAATTTCGATAGTTCTTTGTTTATTTATGTTATGTCAACAAAAAACAATAACGTAGAATGTTGAGTACTTAGAGGATATTCCATGTCCCCCAGACCCTCTAGTGGTTCTTCTTTTACGTTATTTTTTACTCTGTTTGAAAATAGGAATATTTACTGATTTTAAGCAGTAATAAAAAGACGACCAGGGGGTCTGAGGGAAATGGAATGTCCCCCAGGTGCACTGCTGACTATGTACTTTTAATTATTGTTTTAAAAATCTAGATAGTTCTCTATTTATTTATGTTATACTAACAAAAAAAGATATAACGTAGAATGTCAAGTACCTGGAAGAGATTCCATATTCTCCAAACTCCCTGGTGATCCTGGAGGACATTCCATGCTACCCAGAACCCCTGGTAATTGTTCTATTGTATTTTTATTCTTTTGCAATGTAGATATAATTTTTGATTTTTAACAATAAAAGAAGGATTACCAGGAGGTCTGAGGGACATGGAATGTCCTTCGGGTATTCAGTAACTTACGTTTTTTATTTTGAATGTCTCAATTTTGAAAGAGAAAAATGTTATTAATAATTATAAACAAAAAAGTGATTATTTTTTAATATAAACTAGAAGTACGTAGTTTGCAGAACACCTGGAGGACATCCCATGTCCCCCAGACTCCCTGGTGATCCTTCTTTTAAAGTGTTTTTTATTCTGTTCAAATGTAGATATTTATAATTACTAATAACATTTTTGTTTTTCAAAATTGAAACATTCAAAATGAAAAACGTAATTTATTGAGTACCTAGAGGATATTCCATGTCTCCCAGACCCGTTGGTGATCTTTCTTTTGCTGTTAAAAATCAGATAACATTTCTATTTTCATACAGAGTAAAAAATAACTAAAAAAGGACCACCAAGAGGTTTAAGGGACATGAAATGTCCTCCAGGTACTCAACATTCTACGTTATTTCTTATTGTTGGTATGACGTAAATAAATCAAAAACTATCGAGATTTTCAAACCGTTAATTAGAAGTACGTAGACAGCAGTGCACCTGGAGGACATTCCATGTCCCCTCAGATCTCCTGGTGGTCTTTCTTTTGCTGTTAAAAATCAGTAAACATTCCTATTTTCAAACAGAGTAAAAAAATAACATAAAAGAAAGGCCACGAGGGGGTTTGGGGGACATGGAATCTTCTCCAGGTACTCGACATTCTACGTTAGTCTTTTTTGTTGGTATAACTAAAATTAATAGTTATCGAGATTTTTAAAACATCAATTAAAAATACGTAGATAGCAATGCACCTGGGGGACATTCCATATCCCCCACACCCCCTGGTGATCTTTCTTTTACTTCTAAAAATCAGTAAACAATCCTATTTTCAAACAGAGTAAAAAAATAACGTAAAAGAAAGACCACCAGGGGGGCTGGGGGACATGGAATGTCCTCCAGGTGTACTTTTGTCTACAAACTTCATCAATTTATGTTTTAAAAATCTCAATAATTCTTTGATTAATGGTTTTACCAATAAAAAGAAATAACGTAGAATGTCAAGTACCTGGAGGACATTCCATGTCCCTCAGACCACCTGGTGGTCCTTCTTTTACTGTTAAAAATCTGTAAAAATTCCTATTTTCAGACTAAAAAATGACATAAAAGAAGGGCTACCAGTGTGTCCTCCAGGTACTCAACATCCCTATTTTCAAAAAGAGTAAAAAATAACGTAAAAGAAGGGCCACCGGGGGGTCTAGGGGACAAGGAATGTCCTCCAGGTACTCGGCATTCTACATTATTTCTTTTTGTCGGTATAACATAAATAAATAAAGAATTATCGAGATTTTTAGGATCTTAAATAGAAGTACGAAGACAGCAATGCACCTAGGAGACTTTCAAATAGAATAAAAAATAATGGAATGCCCTCCAGGTATCTGGAAGTCTACGTACTTCTTGTTAATGTTATAAGAGTCAACACACAGTTCACTTCATGTTTCTCAGATCTGTAAATGATTTTATCGTTAAAAATCAGTTAACATCACTAAATTGATGGCACCTTTGAGAAGAACGTAAGCAGCGGAGTACTTAGAGGACATTTAATGTTTAATGTTTTAAAAACCTCGATAATTCTTTATTTATTTATGTTATACCAACAAAAAGAAATAACGTAGAATGTCGAGCACCTGGAAGACATTCCATGCCTCCCAAACCCCTTGGTGGCTTTTCTTTTATGTTATTTTTTATTCTGTTTGAAAAAAGGAATGTGAAAGGGGGACTGAGGAGTAAAAGAAGGACCATTGCTGGTGCACTGCTGTCTACGTATATTCCATGTTCCCTAGACCTCCTAGTGGTTTTTCTTTTTTGTTATTTTTTACTCTGTTTGAAAATAAGAATGTTAACTGATTTTTAACAGCAAAAAAGGACCAACAGGGAGTCTGGGGGATGTGGAATTTCCTCCAGGTGCACTGTTGTATATATCCTTCTAATTAATGTTTTAAGAATCTAGATAATTCCTTATTTATTTATGTTATGCCAAAAAAAAAGAAATAACGTAGAATATCGAATACCTGGAGGACATTCCATGTCCTCCAGACCCTCTGGTGGTTTTTCTTTTACCTAATTTTTTACTCTGTTTGACAATAGGAATGTTAACTGATTTTTAACAGCAAAAGAAGGACCACCAGGGGGTCTGGGGGACATGGAATGTCCTCCAGGTACTCGACATTTTACGTTATTTCTTTTTGTTGGCATAATATAAATAAATAAATAATTTTTGAGATTTTTAAAACATTAATTAGAAAAAACGTAGAATGTCCTCCAGGTACTCGACATTTTACATTATTTTTTCTTTTTGGTATAACATAAATAAATAATGAACTATCGAGATTTATTGTTAAAAAAGTAAACAATTCTATATTGCAACAGAATGAAAAATACAATAAAAGAAGGACCACTTGGGGGAATGTCCTCCAGGTGAATTGTCCCAATATCAAATATAATTCTGATTTTAATACGAAAATGAATTCTGAATTATAACTGAAATTTCCTGAATCACAATTGATACTTTTAATTGACTCATCTGAAATGCAATTAACTCATTTTTATGTAATTAAATATGTAATTTATATTGATTTTTAATAATAATAGAAAGATCACTAGAGATTGTAGAGGACATGAAGTGTTCTTCAGACGGACTGTTATTCACGTGCTACTCATTCATTTAGAAATCTCGATAATACAGTTTATTAAGAAGAACGTACTTTTATTAAAATTTTAAAATGAACACGTAGTACGTGGATAGTGGTGTACCTGGAGGACATTCTTTATTTCCTAGACTCTTTGATGGCCTTTCTTTTGTGTTGTTTTTTTTATCAAACATAGAGATTTATACTGATTTTCAACAGTAAAAGAAAGACCACCAGGGGGTCTGGGGGACATGGAATGTTCTCCAAGTATTCAGCAACTTACGTTTTTTATTTTGAATGTTTCAATTTTAAAAAAACAAAAATGTTATTTATAATTATATACACAAAAGTATTGTCTTTAGTAATTATTTTAAATATAAATTAGAAGTACATAGACGACAATGCACCTGGAGGACATTCCATGTT
>JAUIMW010002422.1:0-10735 GCA_033557785.1 Enochrus cinctus | reverse complement strand
CCCATTACATGAATAACAATTTATCTAGATTTTCTGGGAATCACCGACCTTGAATTCCGTTATCAAACATGTAAATACTCGGTAATTTTAAGAGGGCGGTTCCCTTAATGTATTAAAAATGAGTTTTCCATCAAGGTTTCGGGCGTTGTTTTTTTTTCAGAATGAAACATAGCTTTCAGTGAAACCCACTGAAATTCTCACTACTTAATTTTCCAATACTCGAAATAAAATGTGTGGCTCACTTGGCAATGGATTTAGAGATTAATGAGTCCCCTAAACGAATTAAAAGCATATGTGATAATCAATAAATGGCAGCGTGCCATTTCTGATTTACTTCCGCATAAAAGCACTTGACATTGACTTACCAATAACAACGAAATTTCGCAATGTTAAGGGATCTTATGGGTCTATTCTATACGCGTGACGTGTACTTTGTTTATTATGCAAAACGTTTCGGAACAATTTAAATAACGACGTAGGTAGGCTTGACTTCAATCGATCTAACTTATAAGGATGTCGGCGAATTCTCCTTTATCTTATTAGGAAGCTTGTTTGTTAAAAATTATGCATGAATTTCAGAGGACTTTATTTTTGCTTAATGGATCATTTATTCGTTGAATCGATTTTTGACATAAAAAAGTTGTACATGGGAAAGCCCTAGGGTTCAAGTTGAGGACCTCTTTAATTAGTATTTTCCCAGTAATTTAATTAAATGAAGAACTATTCAGCGCACAACACCGCAGACATAATTGGTTGTAGCAAGTTTCCAACAAATTGACCCCTGTATTAGGGTCACATCGACGCCACAACAAAAGATAGTTTTTTTCTAATTTACCCAATCCTCTGCTTCCTATCGTGTCACACATCGTGTTCGTGAATAGTTCTTTTGTTTGACTGTAAAATTGCTAAAACGGTTCTGCCTTATTACGGAAAAGTGGCCTGAAATTGCTTCTAAAGATCTTTTGTACGATTCAAAGTTAATGTTTGTTAAAAAGGAACGGTGAATTGCATGTGTATGTTTGACATCCATTGCATTTTATGTAATTTAACCTAATGCGGTATAATTTTCTTTGAAATACGACTTTTTCTGGTGAGTAAGCTAAGATGCTTCAAACAGTTTGAATTGCCTGCAAGGCAGTTGTATACTTGAAAGTTGCCTAAGGGGAACTTAATTGTAGCTTAAGTTCTTGAAAAATACCTGCAGCGAATAAACTTCAGGATAAATATTTTAATTAAAAAACTTAGACATATGTGTTTTGTTATATTACCTTTGTTTTGTGAGCAAATAAATACTTATGCTTTAAAAAATATCAAGGAATATTATAAATTAAGATCATAAAGATACAATTCTTCTGGTTAGGTGTATGATTTAGTTTATTTTACCGATTCTTTAATATTTCTTTTATGTTGTCGTCCCATGTTTCACGAGGTCTATTCCTTTTCTTTCTCTTTAATACACTGGTCGATATCCTTCCATCCTATGCATATAACAACACCAACCAAGTCTTTTCTTTTCTATGAATTTGCACCTAGGGCCCAAGTGTTTAAATTTCCTCAATCAAGGGCTCTAGAATTTCATGGTAAAGGCAAGAAATGGCAGGAAATTTTGTTGACGCATAACTGTTGAACGGGACGCCAATCTGTTTAAAATGCACAATGATCATGCCATAGTTCACTGTGTGTCGTAAGATTTATAGATGAACAAGGGGGTAGCTTCAAACTTTAAAAAGAGTTTTGGACAAGTCGTGCGCTGTAGGATTAGGTATACCTACTCAATACATAATATGGTTACATCGATCGCTCACATCCGTACCTCATATATTAGGAACACTAAGAACACACAGAACACTGATATATGCTCTGTAGGTATGTTGATACCACTTTTAAAAAGTATTTATTTGGAACGGGAACAGCTAGAACAAAAAATATCAAGACAAAATATATCACGTTTGCACCGACATCAACAAGAAAACGAACGTTCTCATGTCAGAACAGTGATAGTATAGAAAGAGGAAAGAATTTCTAATTTTAATTGAATTCAATTTAATTTCATCTCTTAGAAGTTGTCACCCACAAAATAGTTATGTATTAACAGTCAAACGGGTTGCCCTCATGGTGTTGTGAGAACAACATGTGGATAATAATAGAACCCTAAATAAAAATTCAAAAAAGTAGAAGATTTCTCATTTAAATACGTGCTCCACAGATGTTCTCAATCTTGAATAAAACTCCAAAATGTTTTTTGGCAAACAGTCTATTTTCGGTAATGCCTCTGAGCTCACTAGGTATAAAGATCTTTTTCCTATATAGTTATAGGCTTTTCTGCGATTTTTCATTATTTTACTTAGCTAAAAGTAAGTCCAATCTGTGTTTAGTTTTATATGAGACAATCATT
Organism: Enochrus cinctus; assembly: GCA_033557785.1. Lineage (NCBI taxonomy): Eukaryota > Metazoa > Arthropoda > Insecta > Coleoptera > Hydrophilidae > Enochrus > Enochrus cinctus. The sequence continues at coordinate 8,340 of JAUIMW010002422.1, read as the reverse complement.
GGTGTAACGTAGGAAAATTGTGTTTATATGTTACTACCGTTATTATATATAACACTCGCACATTCAAAACTTTGACTTCTTTGTACAATTTTTCCTTGGAAAACCTTTTTGGTTCTTTGAATAATGTTTTTTAAAGCGTATTTTTCAGTTACTTCAAGTCGGCTTCAGTTCTGTTCCTAACCTGGCCCAAATCTCCTCCTGTTGCCATAAGTAATGTATCATCCGCATATGAAATAATCTATCCATTAATTTTGAATTTAGATAGGACTTTAATGCAAATTAAGAATAGAATGGAATGCAACACTGTTCCTTGTAGGACTTCTGTCTTTACAGCACACACTTCACTTAAGTTGGAACCTTCTTTCACTTGCTGCCTACATTTTCCAATAATTTATTGTGTGGTACAGTATCAAAAGTTTTAACCAGGTCAACAAGCACAGACATTTTTCTTTTGAGTTCAAACACTGCAAAATTATTTCTGTTAATGTAACAAGTCCTTCTTCCGACGACCTGCCGCTCCTAAAACCGTATTGATATTTATTTAGTATGTCACTACCATTTAAAATTTTTGAAAAATCTAGTTTTTATACATCTCTCAAACAATTTAGCAATGTTAATGATCAGGGATATCGGCCTATAATTGTTTAGCACTTGCTCATCCCTACTTTTTTGTATTGGTATAACTATGGCCATTTTAAACTCAACAGGAACATCCCCAATATCTATAATTAGTTTAAATATGTGATGCAGTGGTCCTACTTATACATTTGTGAAACATTTTCAACATTATCCGCACCAGACAGACTATTGTTTTTTTTTAACAGTTTATCTAAATTATGATATATAAATATAAAAACTGATTGTATATAGCTAATTTGAGTAACTTTGTTTTTTGTGAGGTTTCGTCCAATTCCTAGAATATACTCATTAAAAGCCTCAACTAATTCAAATTAAGTCATTTTTATTACTGTTTGTTTTTCCATGTCCCACCGTTATATTCAAGTAAGAATTTACATGAATGTCATCAGTATTCAATAAATTAATGTTAATATCTCCCACAAAATAGTGGATATCAGAATCATCCCCCACCTGCACCAATTCATCCAAGTCATTTAATAACGTTTGCGCATCAGTTGCGAACATATTTCTCACAACATGGTTTTCTAAGGTAAATTATTTAATTAATATTGAAAAGAAGTTGTTTTCTAATATTTTAATTGTATGGATTTTGTATTGAAAAATTGAATTTTGAAACCTAAATAATAAAATTATTACATTTTCAATAGCATTACAATAAACGCTTAAAAATTTCAATGCCCAATTCCATTAAGGAATCTCGCAGACAGGCAGGCAAAACACATTGCACACAAAACCACTAAACTAAGAACAATAAGGTACCTCACACATAAAAAATATGCCATGTGCGCCTATTAGTTTTTAGGTATCCTCAAATACGAAAAGGAAAAATTTATTGAAAATGCTAAATTCTTAGAAACTCGCTCCAACGTAAGATGGCAAATTTTTATCGAAATATACGCAAAATAAAAAGTTAAGATTCTTTAACAAATCTCTTCGCAATTTAACCAAGCTCTCGTTTATCTTGTTTCATCTGCGGTAACTAGAACTAGAAACTGCAGATATATACTAAATCCCCAGTAATTTTGAACGGAATTGAGTTTCTACTTAGGAAATTTAACCCTTGATAGCTGGGATTCCAGAACGGATAATTGCTAGTAATGACACGGTCCTCCTGTAATTGCAGTTGGTTACATTTCCACAAAAACTCTTGCTAAAGTTTAAATCCCTCAAGTACGTCTAGCGACGAAGTAGACAGCCAGACAGACGTTTATTGCATAATATTGAGGAGATCCTCATTTGTATTTACGTAGACGTCGCATATACGTACTGACTTTTAAAAGAACGTTGGAAAATGGTGCTGGAAGTACGGACGTGATACGTGGTAAATATGTAATGTACTTCGCAGTTACCAGATGCAGAAGCTTTATAGGCTGAATTTTTAGATTTATTGTATCAGCATTGGAGGCGTAATGTCTTTGCGGTCTAGCCGGAGAAAAGGTGAAAGGTCGAGTTATTTTCCGATGTCTAGGGGTAGCGGAAGAAATAAAAATAAACCTTGAATGCTTCGAATGATCAGGCTAAAAATGGATTTTGTTACCAAAAGAGGTATCATTTTATTCATTTAAAAAAGGGAGTGTGTTGAATTAATTAGCAGAACACACGCTTCGTCCATTTATCCGACACATACGCAAATACAGATCTGGACATGCACGCCATCCAATAAAAAGTTCTTGACCTTTGGTGAGGCACCTCTATTCTAATTGATACATGCCATTCGGTTAATCAGAGCCCACATGCACGCAACCTACAAACAGAGGATACCTGCCCGCTGCAAATTAGATGATTTATAGCAGCGAGTCTATACATGAAGCTTTTGTTTTGGGTATCCGCAAGTGTTTGGGCTTTGACTAAATACACGGATTTGCTTTAACGCGGCGTTCCGGTAATAGTATTAGTGTAAATTAATTGATTATGTTTGGTTAGCGCGCGATTAGAGAAAATCCTCTAGAGTACCAAAAAATCCGTCATTGGCGCACATTTCTGAAGTTAAAATTGAAAAACTTTAAGCTTGCCATTCCACATCATTAATTATAAGGTAACCGTTTGGTAGTTTTTTCCATTAAACACATTTCCCTTGCTCCCGGTTTTTGTAATACCACCAACAGGAAAGCGAGTATCCGGAATTAATTTTTAATAATTAATAATCCTTTGTGTTCCACTTAATATTGTTTTAAGTCTAGCAATCTACATTTTTAGTACTCAATATGCAAGCAGGCACGACCATCGCCATCGAGTTGGAATTAATGTCTTAAAAAACACTGCTCACCTGGGACCTATTCTTTATATTTTAGAAACTGATAAAGCTATAAATTTGGTCTATATGAAGAATTATGTGATATTCAGCATCAACTACGGATATTAGAATATACTTTCAACAGTTTTTCCGGAGAAACATTAATGAAATTTAATGTCCTGGTATGAAGTCCCAAGGAACACCAATCACAACGTATTTCGTTATTTAACGGCAACAAAGCGCTCATATTTGCTGGAAACTGAAAACTATCTACCTAAGTAATCTAATATCTAAACATATCCTCCACATGAGTAAACATTTTCAATGATGACTCAGTTTCAAGCTTGGAGAGAATGCCCTATAAGTCGAGGCAGTCATTTAGATGCAAGGACGTAGGTTTTCAATTCCACTGCCTACACGCATCGCTCCGGCTCAACCAAAACATATTAATCGCTTCCAAGCATAAGGCTGCACAACAAAAGCACAATTAAAAATGGTCATAAATAGGTGCACCCAGACCTGGAGTGATTAGTGTTTGCGGACGCACGGAAATATGTGAAAGTACGCGTATTAATGCGATGCTGGTGATTTACAATTCTAATGGCATATGATAAAGGAGAAAACAAAGCGATTGTAGCGTTTCGAAATCAATGGCGTCGCCAGCAGTACTCAGCGAATCCGAGTGCTTTGTAAAGGGAGGATTTCAATGGTTGATAAATGGCCAGAGCTTTGGTTTTGGGATGTCTTTGCTTTGCTGTGAATAGAAACTGTTTCGAGTTTGAGAGTAAATGCTGCAGTTCAGCACACATAGAGTGATGATGAAAGGGTAGACATTTAATATTCTGGCAAGGATAGATTTAAGGAACAAAGGAATTTAGGATCCCGAAAAGTTTAGTTCGAATATCTCAACCAGAAACTTCTGTAGGACACGTCTTAAGCAATTAATACGATAAAGATTTATACTCTCTTTAATTAAATGGATATTGCCTCAATTGACACATTAATCACCAGTTCGGTGATGAACGCCAAGCAAATCTATTTGCTTTTTTCCAGCATTGCAATAAAACTTCATGGATCGACGGTCATAATTATTTAATAAATTATAATTGAGTAACTTTCTTTGTTTGACCAGTAAAAGTAAGTTCGTCGCAGGATTTACGCTCTTATTTGCTTGGTGTACCGATGACATCCTGTCAGATGACTCTTAAGATGTCGGCATGTTTGACAATTTCTCTGTAGGTCTTTAACCCGTCCTAACATATTTTTGCCAATTTACTATTTAAACTTAAAATTATAGGTCATAATACTGAGATTAATTAATGCAATTTTATTTGCGGTTTCTTCTTAAGTCTCGACGCTATAAAAATTTTCATATTGTGTCTGCCAAAATTCCACTCAACCATGTCCAATTAAAAGAAACAATCTTACGTCTCAATACGCATTCAATACAGATCAACTTCCGCTGCTGCAGATATCTAATAAGATCTAACTCTAACTTTTGAAGTGTTATAACTAATCCAAAGAAAGTTACTGTTGTGAGTGTTCGAGCTAAAATTGAATTATTTAAAAAGGTATTCACGGTCACTAAGTTTAATGATGGACGTTATTGATTAAATGTGACATCGACCATGCATTCGTTTTAATTTCTTCAGACTAGGAGTGATCGCGCCTACGTAAATAATAAATATATAAATCGAATGGCTGAATTTAATCTATGTAGGAGTATTCAATGTTAAGACCATTTAGGTAGAAAGAATAAAATAAAAAGTAAATAGTTAAATTTTATTTTTAAATCAGCTGATAACGTTTCAAACACTGGCATTAAACATACTAAAAAATTTAAATGGATTTATGTTTTTCTTTTATTTCAATGGTTGGTCCTGATTCACGTTTACTACAAACAGAATGAAACACAAGTAATATATGTTTTCGGTTTTTATTACGTCATCTTCAGTGCCTAAAAATAATACCAATAAGACAGAGTACTAAAAATAAACAAAAATATATATAATTTGCAACATTACAGCAACAAAATAAATACAACAAGTTTTCGGCACCGATGCCAACATAAAAACATCAGACAGAAAATACAAAAAAGCACAAGAAAGAACAAAAAATAAAATCACAGAATTCTATAAAAATAAACAAAGATACAAACCATTACAAACGAATCTGAATCAGCATTAATCTGATCATTCAAATTGACATCGCCTCTCTTCAAGAAAATCAAAATCTGGAAGTACTCATTTCTGAATCATTTATATCAATACCAATACATCAACCAATCGGTGTTGGTTTATGCTCCTATTTATGTCTTGTCTGCTGAGGAGATTATGGTTGATGGAGTCGATTGTGGACGTGTTAGACAAATCTATTTCTTTTCTAATTCAACTTGTTATTTTATGTATTGCCTTGGTGACTTTCTTGCGGATCGAAAACTTGACAATCTTATGGAGACTTATGGTCCAACTCACGTGTGGATGATGCAGCCAGAATTGCTATTTCGTTTGGGGCGTGATCATGCTGGTGAACCTGAAACTCTTAATGGACGGAGGATTGAAAGTTCGAGAGCAGGTTTGGTGTGAGTCGTCATAAAGTTTCGTGCCTATTAGGGCGCCGCCCTACTTGTTCGAAAGAATTATGTTCAGGACGTAGGTTACCGGTCACATGCAGACCATCCCAAGGCACAGAACTAAGTACTTTGAAAGATGTTTCTCATATCTGGAAGCTAACATACATATATAGTTCAGTTCCTGTTTCGATGAAAACCAGAGGACAAAGAACTGAGTACGCAGCGTTATCAAGAGTCACAAAAAGGGCAATAAAAGAGGACAGAATCGAAGTTTCAAGAGGTCTCGCCAGACCATTTACTTTGAACTGCAAGATTAACATAGAGAAAACCAAAATTATGTTCAATAGCTCAGGTGTACCAGGTATATACATCACACAAATAGTTAGAAGAGAGAAATTTACATGGAGCACACTGGGTCTTCTTGGTGGCCTCTAGGCCTCAAGCGAAAGATATTTGATCAATGTGTTCTACCAACATTGACGTATGCTCGCGAAACATGAACTCTCAACACTAAACAAATCGTATCGAAAGGTGTGATGGTTCTCATATGACATGACAGAAAACGCTGTGAGTGTACCAGAAGTCAAACTAGGGTCAGTGTCGTCATTGAAGTTGTGAAAAGATGAGCAGAACTTCTATTCCCTTCACGCATGTCAGGCTCTTCATAATGATACCATTTTCTATTTTCTTAACTCCATTAGTATCAAGAATTTAGACAGTTTAATCACAAAAGCGGACTACGAAGCTCCTATAGGTGGATCTCAACAGGATTGGTTATATCGATAATCCCTTAGCAGTGATTCTTTTGAAATTCACATAAATTTACATAATTCCATGTTCCTCGTTGATGGCCTTCATAAGATTCACAAGAGGGGTATTCCCATCAAGCATTTAGCGAGTTTCTTTCTTCTTTCATTGATTTGTTCTTGAAAAGGGAGATTTCAATCAATTGGGAATACACCGTAAATAATTATTCTGATTTTATATCCACACTCTCTTTTTTTCCGTTCCTCCGAATTGTTTCTTGATGTCTTTTGATGTTTCCAATCCGTTTCTAATTTTGTGGATATTGTAGCTTAAAAGGCGATTTCCCGACTCTTTTCGGTTTGCTTTGATAAAAATTTTACACCAATGTTGTCATGGATAAGGTTTAGGAAACCTACCCAGACTGATCATTACATACATTTCTTCTTCGATAGTGCCTTTCACAGATTATTCACGGTGTCTCTCCTGTTAATTTCGTTTATGAATTACGCGTTATCCTTTAGGTTGCTCGTAATAATAACTATCCTATTTATTATTTATTCTTATTTCTTTTTTTTTAGTAGACGTAGATGTTTTACTATTTTATTGGGTTGTCACATAAGTTCGTTCGGCGTTTTAACATTTATTCAAAGCAAAATATAAGCTAAAATAAAAGCTTTTATTATTAACTATATTGCCCATTATTTTGTATCACTCTCGCCCAACGTCCAAGCAATTACTTAGTCTGATTATTCGGTAGCAGCTAGTAGATTACGCCTTTTATATTATACCGAATAAACGTTACTTTCTTCGGGGCAGACTAATCTTTGTAGATGTCTGAGGAGAACTATCGTTTTTAGATCTTCGGTGCATAACATTATTATATAGTATCCATTTTTCGTCGCCAGTAATTATATTCTGATGAAATGGTTCTTTCTGGCTCTATATAATCAGCTGATTATAAACAAGCATACGTTGCATCAGCTGGCGCTCATTCAGATCATGCAGAACCCAAACATCAGCATAACTGACATATCCTTCATTCATTCATCGACACATTCACGACGGCCGCTCTCTCACGCAGTGTAAAAGATTTTCGACCAGCAGAGACGATATCGCGGCCCTGTCAGTTATTACAGGCCGTCCGGAGCGCTCGCAATCTTTAAGGCTGAAGGCTTCTGAACCTGGCATACCACTTTTATACAACGCGTTCCGTAACTGTAGATGCCCCGTATTCCATATTTTCCTCGCCGCTTGGGTTGCATTTTCGAGAATAATACAACATAATATACCGAAAATGCTCGTTTCTCTTTTCCATTTTACGATACACGAAGTTACAAACTAAATAGCAAAATTAAATAAATTTTACATTAAAATGTAGCCACAAGTGTACACTATAACTGACGTAACGAAAATATCCATTTCGTCTAAATATTTTCCCTCCAATAGGCGTCAATATCTGCGTGCCAAAATACGAACGAACTTTGTGTCAACTCAACATGTTTACGTCATTAATGTCTATATTCTTTAAAAATATTTTGATATTGTTCGCAAAAGTTAAAAGTTGTATTTTTGATTTTATTTTGAAGTAAGTTTCCTACAATTTTTTGTGAAAGAAATCAAATATACTAAGACGCAAAGAAAAACATTTACTTTGTAATTTTCAACAAATAGTTATTTATGCATCGAGGGATTTAATTACCCGAGGGATAAGCTATGAACAAAGGAAACCAGAAAATTCTAGTATAAACCACGAACCACGTTTAGGATGGTTTGACGTGACGCACTTCACGGCCTAGGAAAATAAAAAAATTATAACAATACGGTGTTTCCCTATTCCCTATTGTTGGACCCAGGAAAAAAATGTGCAGATTTTATTTTATAGCTAACAACTTTATATTTAGTTTTAGATAATGAATAAGGTATTCATTTCTTTACATTGAAAAGAAGGAATTTTGCAGGTAAAATTTATTTTTTTCAATGTAAAGAAATGAATACCTTATTCATTATCTAAAACTAAATATAAAGTTGATAGCTATAAAATAAAATCTGCACATTTTGGAATTGTATAAATAAAAATAAAGATGATAAAAAACAAAGACGTGAATTTATCATGTTTTATAAAATTGTACAGTTGTTTTGGTGATTTAAA
>JAUIMW010002421.1:0-10740 GCA_033557785.1 Enochrus cinctus | reverse complement strand
TTTTGAGAACAGACTCTTCAAACTAAAGTTTGACCTTTGACAGCAAATGTAATTATAATGTTTTTGTTATTGTTTAAAAAATGTTTTGTTTTTTTAAGTAAATTGACATAGAAATCGTTTTAACAGAAATTTCTTCAATTTAAAAACCAAAATCATTACTTCTTAAGCAGTTACGAAACATAAGTGACCATATTGACTCAACAGAGGAAGAAATAACGAGATTTCATTTTGTAAAACATGCCATCAATACCATAAGAGTGGAAATAATTTTGTTTAACAAAGTCATTGTTCCGAGCTCAGGTGTGCTGCTGTTGTTTACGATCACGACTTGGAAATGGCTACTTGATGTCTTCTGGTCGTAAAGTTGACGTATCTAAAGGCGCGACTCATTGAAACGTCACTGTAATGAAGTGTTTTACTGCCCTGGCCCGTGTTCGAAACTTGATATGGGCACATAAAATGGTGACGTTTCTTTGTCAACGAAATTTATTTCACCAAATCCGATTGTGTGACGCACAGAAAGAAATAGACTTTTAAGTGTAAATAAAGGTGCTGCTTTCGGGCCATAGAAATGCGTGTAACGGCCCTCTTAAACTATGTTTGTTGTGGGGCTGGGAACGCATTAGATATCATAATAGATATGTCGATTTTTTAATGGACGCGGTTGACGTTATGGAAATGGGGAGATTTCAGATACGTTATTCGATTTGTGGGAACGACGGTGTGTAATGTATCTGGTTTTCAATCAAGATACCGTATTTCTGCGGCGCTTTATTTAAAAATTGTTATTTAAGCTGGAATGAGCGTAAGGGGAAAAAAACGCTTTGGAGAAAAGCAATTAGAAATAAGATTTCGTTTCTTGATACAAAGAGCAATTACAGGCGTCATTAAGACTTTTAATTTGAATCGTAAAATCTCAACATTTTGGCAAGATAAACGCGCACTTGGAAAAGTTAAGCCTTTATATTAAAATGTTACCGAAATGATTGCGCAATATTTAAAATTTCAAATTATATTTCCCGAAGAAACAATATTTTACGGGAATGGGTCTGGGGTAGGAGAGGTTAGATACGATAATGGTTCTTGGAAGTGTTTTTAAAGTGGCCTTTTCGTAATTAAACTCTAGATTTAATATGGCAAAGTGCTCTTATATTACTTTTTATTCGATATTAAATTTTGCTTGGAACTCTACTTTTTCTTTCGCTCTTGCCAACTTTTGAATAAAATGTAGGGGATTAAAATTTCCTTATTGATTTTCTGCTTAACAATTTAAATATTAATGAGTTTGTTTTTAGCGTAAGGAAGATGAACAGGAATGGAATACGGGTTTGGGAAATTGGTGTACGTCCTGTGTTTAGCCACAGACCCGATTACAACTCAGTCAGAAAGGAGATAGGGGAAAAGAGGCAGAAGAGTGGAAAGATCGCGGAACAACCAACGTAACGAGTAAGAGAAAGAGTTTGGTCCTTTTTCTAGCGGGTACAATAAACAAGGAAGGAGATAACGATTTACAAAGCCTTTAATGAGGAACGAAATAGTCGTGATGGACATTTGAAACGACCGAGTCGATAAAGTAGACCAAATCGCAGGGCCACGGACAGATATAGGCAGTTGGATGCTTGTAAATTCTAGCTAAATTGTCTATAATTTAAGAAGAGAACCTGGACGACTCGGTCCTCGAATTCTACTTCATTAATAACCCAATTAAAACGGGTATCTTGATTGGAAACGATTGCATGTTACCGTAACTGGATTTTCAATAAGAATGCCGTCTAACCGCCATGGCTGCTATAAAAATATAATGGCGCTCTTAATGGGCTTGATGTGTTAAAATGATCTCCATGAAGTTACCTTATATTGATCTGTATAAAGGAGCCATTTGCGTGATGATGAGATTTTAATGGGTGAACGCTTGCCATTAAAGAAGTTGTAGCAATTATATGCAATCAGTATAAATATTGATTTGGTTAAATTAGCTTAATTGATTTTGCAATTTTTTTTAAATTTTCCACACTTATTTATTTTGAACAATAAAATACACTTTGCCACGTATTTGCTAAAATTCGTAATTGATAATATTAATAATTATATTAATAAATAAGTAAAAAAATAGTACTTACAGCAATTTCTAAAGTAAATTTAAATTAATCAAAAATATTGTTAAAGATGTCAAAAATCTATTGAAAATAATAAATTCCATGCTTTCGACCATTGTATAAATATTATTTATTTATAATACAATTATGAAATAATAAATTATAATGAAAATTACGATTTGCCAGAGATATTAGCTCTACCAAGAAAGCAAATCAAAGTCAGAGCAAGACCAAACCATTTTAAAGAATGGGATGATGGATTTTTCAGTAGATTTCTATTTTTAAAGAAAGATAACTAAGACTTGCTTGACTCAGTGAATAGCTGAGCACTTGGAGGAATGGAATGGATTGTGAACATAGACAATTACAACAAAGAAAAGTGCAAAGGTTAAAAAACGAAGCAGTAATCAAAATATTAGATATCGAGGACTAAGGCAAGCGAAGTTGACAGCAAAATAAATAGCTAACGAGGAGAGTGGACAGCGAAGCTGTGAGTATACGAGGCTACTATTTCAGAAAAGAAGAGACGACGGCCAGCTCAGTGACAATGACAATCTACTTCTACTATAAGGACCACTTTAAAAAACAAAGACAAAATTAAGTTGTCAGTAACTACAATCACTTCGTCTAGTGCAGTAAAGATAACTCGATCAAGAAGAAATGTTTTAGAAGAAATGGAAGAACGTCTTTACATTTGGATTGATGATGATATCGAACGTAACGTGCCCCTAATTCTAGCAATAATCATGCAAAAGGCCATAAGTATCTTTAATCACATTCAGACTGAAAGAGAAGATAATTTAAAAAAAGAAGCAACGTCCACAACATTCGAATCACTACTTCTACAACTATCTCTACTTGTGTATCATGCCAAAACTCCAAAACCCAAAAGAGGAGTTTTAAAATCTAATCTATTCGTAATTTGGCAATTCAATAAGAAATCTTGGATAACTAGAGACATTTTTCAAAATTGGTTTACCACACATTTTTGTCCATCTGTAAAACTATACTATGAACTAAATAAAATTGAACCAAAGGCTCTATTACTGTTGGATAATGCACCCAGCCATCCCACCAACTTCTCCGAATTAAAAACTTGCATTCCGATTGAAGTAGACTTCCTGCCACCAAAAACTGCGTGGTTAATTCAACCGATGGACCAAGGAGTTATTGCACATTATCTTCGTCGCGTATTTCAACAACTTATTAATAAAATAGAAGGCGAAGATAAACAATCAAGTGTGCAATTTTGGAAAAGGGAGTGTGGAAGAAGATATAGCCAGAGGTACCCCAGGATTATAAATGAGCCTATTGTTGATCAAATTATCAACCTAATCGAAACAGCAGGACTAGGAAATGTAGATGAGCAGGATATTGAGGAGTTACTGCAGGTTTCTGGTGAGGGCCTTACCAACGACGACCTTCAAGAACTGGAAGAGCAAGGAATTGAAGAACAAGAAAATAGTGATTTTGAAGAAGATGTACCAAAATAACTTCCTGCAGATTTTCTTAGAAAAAAATTAGAAACGATAAACGAAAATCGTTGATAAAATTGTAGTGAATGATTCAAATTCTAAAAAATACAGAAGACAATTTTTAACGAGGGCTTGCCCGAGTCAACGAGCAGTGAAGCTGCGAATTTACGTAAAAAAAGGCAATTTTTTTAGCGAAGGCTTGCCCGAGTCGGCGAGCAGCGACATTTTCGATATACACTTCATATTATACCATTCTCTGTTAAACTAATTTTTCATTATTCAGTTTAATCCTTAATTTATTTTTGATTGTCTTAATAGCTTCTCGTTTATAGGGTATAGTTTCTTTAAAGAACCTTCCATAATCTATCTTAGATGGAAACTGAATAAATAATAGGAATAAAATAAAACAACATAAAATGATGATAGACATATTGACGCACTATTGGCGCAGGTTTAAGTAGACATGCATACGAAAACTTTTGATTTGTAAACATTATTGTTAAACTTATCTAAAAATTAATTAAAAAATTCAAAATTCTAATAAATTCAAAAGAATTCTCAAGCTTTCGGTCGCGACCTTCCTCAGGGGATATATACAGGGTGTTGACTTAGGACTCCCTTCCTCGATTGCTGGTTTATAGATAATTAAATTGAAAATTTTCGTTGGCTCTATTTAAACCATATAGGGTCAGCTTTGTGGATATCCAATTAGTATTATAGCCTTCTGAATACAAATGATATAAACACAAAAGGTTTTTTTGGTATTATGAAAGAATGTAACGTACAATGCTGTATAAAGAAACCCACAACCCACAGTATTGAGGACATCATATCCCTTGCTGGATAATTTTGTAGTTTATAAAGTACTTGGAAGGCATTCCATGTCCCTCAGCTTCTTCCTTGACGAGAAAAATAAAGAGTATTATCAAGATTCAAGTTGGATGAATGTCCATGTTCTCCAAATTCTTTTTTTATTGTAAAACATCACATTCCTGGCTGATGACAGTGTGCTTGAAGCACATTCCATGTCCTCCGATATCCAAGTGGTTCTTTTTTTATTTTATTTTAAAGAGATATTTATTGATTTTTAGCTATAAAAGAAAGGTCAGGGGATCAGGAAGACATGGAATATTCTCCAAGTACTCCGTTTTTTACATTCTTGTTGTTTTATACTATATTTGCATATAGGGATATTTTCCAATATTTTACAATAAAAATCTTGATAATAAGTCAAATCAACATAACATGTCCCCTAGACCCCCTGGTGTTCTTCTTTTTATTGAAATTAAAAATCAATAAACATCCCTCTAGTCAAAAAGAGTATAAAATAACATAAAAAATATCAATAGGTGCTCGGCAAACTACTTTTTTAATATTCATTGGTTTAACTTACATAAATTAAGAGTACTATCAACAATTTTAGGTAAATTGGATAAACGTAGAAGATAGTGTACCTGGAGGACATTCCATGTCTCTCAGATCCTTGGTGTTCTTCTTTTTATTGAAGTTAAAAATCAATAAACATCCCTCTAATTAAACAGAGTATAATACAACATAAAAAGACCCACCAGGGGGCCTGGGGGACTCGGCAGACTATAATTTTCATATTCGTTGGTTTTACTTGGATAAATTAAAAGTACTGCCAAATTTTAGGTAAATAAGAAACAAAAGAAAGACCACCTGGGGAACTACGTTTTTCGTATTCGTTGGTTTAACTTAGATAAATTAAGAGTACCATCAAGAATTTTAGATAAATTAGTAATACGTAGAAGACAGTACACCTGGAGGACATTCCATGTCTTAATTGCACTTAATTTTTAAAGGTAAAATAGAGGGTTGTAGAGGTGTAGACCGGAAGCAGATATCATGGCTTCGAAATATACGAGACTGGACTGGTATAAAGACTATGGAGGACCTGTTTCGAGCTGCCCAGGACAAGAAGAGTTACTCTCAAGTGATAGTCAACGTCGGGGGGACCTGATAAGACACTCAAAGAAGAAGAAGAAACCAACGAATACGAAAAACGTAGTTTGCCGTGTACCTGGGGTATATTCCATGTTCCATTATGATTTGTATTGAATTTTAACTTTAATAAAAAGAAGAATAATTTACATAAAACTGTTGATAGTACTCTTACATTATGTAAGTTAAACCAAGGAATATTAAAAACGTAGTTTGCCGAGTACTTGGGAAACATCCCATGTCCCCCAGACACCAGGTGGTCTTTTTTTATTTCTAATTTACCTAAAATTTGACCATACTTTTAATTTATCCAAGTATAACTAACGAATATGAAAAACATAGTTTGCCGAGTACCTGGAGGATATTCCATGTCCCCCAGACCCCCTGGTTCTTTTTTATGTTGTTTTATACTCTTTTTGACTAGAGGGACGTTTATTAATTTTTAACTTCAATAAAAAAAGAACACCGGGGGGCCTAGGGGACATGTTATGTCCTCCTGGTACTCGGCAAACTACGTTTTTCATATTCGTTGGTTTGACTTAAACAAATAAAGCGTATTATCAAGATTTTTTTGTAAAATATTAGAAAATATTCCTATATGCAAATAGAGTATAAAACAACAAGAATGTAAAAAACACTTGAAGAACATTCCTCTGTCTCCCAGATCACCTAGTGACCCATCTTTTAATGTTAAAAATCAATAAATATCTCTTTATTGGAATATAAGAAAAAGTAACATAAAAAAGAACAATTTGACATGGAATGTTCTTCAAGTACACTGTCATCACAGAGGAATGTGATTTTTTACAATAAAATAAGGATTTGGAGAACATGTAAATTCATCCAACTTGTAGAAAAATCTTGATAATATTCTTTATTTATCTCATCAAGGAAGATGAGACATGTGATGTTTTCAATACTCTTGTGGGTTCCTTTATAGAGTATTGTAGGTTACATTCTGTCATAATACCAAGAAAGCTTTTTGCGTTTATATCATTTGTGTTCAGAAGGCTATATTTGTACTAAATTCATCGAGCAACTCCTCTAAACATTGTAAAAATTCTTTGGGACAATACTAATTGGATATCCACAATTATAAATTCAATTAAAAATCCATATCATTTGTAAGGTATTTGCAATTTCTGTAAAAACTACCAAAGATAAAGGTAACATTTTGCAGTTAAATTAATACTCTACCGATACATTGTACTACATACAGAATGTGTGTGAAAAAAATTGAGAAATGCGATATTGAAAAGTTTGATATTTAGGTGAACATTTTGGACACTCTGTATAAAGAAAACCCCACTCTAAACATTTTAAGCAAATTTCATCAAAATCGCATTAATAATGGCGAAAAAAATAGTTACGGCAAACTACGTTATTTGTATTCGTTGGTTTAACTTAAATAAATTAAGAGTACCATCAAGAATTTTAGATACATTAGAAATACGTGGAAGACAGTGGAGGATATTCCATGTCTCCCAGACCCCCTGGCGGTCCTTTTTTGCTTTGTTTTTTACTCTGTTGCAATAAAGAGATGTCAACTGATTTTCAACAATAAAAGAAAGATTACCAGGGAGTCTGGGGGTTATAAAGTAAAAATGATTGCACATGTTAAAAGTAAGAATAAAGAAAGAAACATTATTTAACGTAAATAATTACTAAGAAAGACATAGACAGATGTTAATAAACTAGTCCTAACCTGTTTCTGTAAGTGTCGGCCACGAAGCGACGCTTTTGCAATTTCCGGAAAAATTCCTACACTTCGACTATTTACACAGCACGAAAAACTTACTTATCACTAATAACCGATTTTTAATAGTCTTTACCCGTTTCAACGCGATTTTACCAACTTTTTTTAATGTTTGAAATCTGACAGTCACGGACACGTCATTCTATAAAAATAAGTCAAAGGTGACTAAGATAACTGTACATAGGTACATATTATGCATGTATGTTATTTGCGTCTTATTTTGACAAGTACAGTTTTCACCATAATTACTGCAACAAATAACTTTATTTTAATACACAGTCTATATTATTTTATATTGTTTCGATGGATTTAGACTTTATAAATTTGCACTTAAAATGTTAAACAGACTTAAATCTATTTTCATTCTATTTTAAAAAATTGAAATAAAATTCCTATGAATATAATTACAACATTATAGGGGAAATTTAATTTTTTTTAAAAATATAATTTAAAAATGAATGTCAACTTTTTGGGTCTGTGATTGATTTCTGTCAAGCTGTCCATTTATGATATTAATGAGAAACTATCTTAGAAACAACATTGTTAAAGACATGTTCACAATCTCAAACGACAAACCATCATTTCTTGAAAAAATTAAAAACGTTTCATGTACAGAAAACATGAAAATAAAGCTTTTGATCATTTAAACAACACCTTCCACATTCCATGTCCCCCAGACCCCCTGGTAGTTCATTCTTATGTTATTTTACACTCTCTTTGATAAAGGAGATGTTTATAGATTTTTATAAAAAGAAGAATACCAGGGTCGGGGGACATGGAATGTCCTTCAGGTACATTGTCGCCTACGTATATCTAATTTACCTAAAATTGTTGAGTTAAACCAACGAATATTAAAAACGAAGTTTGCCGAGCACCTGGGGAACATTCCATGTCCCCCAGATCCCTTGGTGGTTCTGTTTTATGTTGGCTTATTCTCTATTTGACTAGGCGATGTTTGTTGATTTTTTACTTCAATAAAAATAACAACACTAGGGTGTCCGGCTGCCAAGTAATGTCCTCCAGGTGCACTGACTTCTACGTATTTTTAATTCACCTAAAATCTTTGATAGTACTTTTAATTTATCCAAGTAAAACCAACGAATATGAAAAACATAGTTTGTCGAGTACCTGGAGGACTTTCTATGTTCCCAGATCCCCTGGTGGTTCTTTTTTATGTTGTTTTATACTCTGTTTGTTTAGAAAGATATTTGTTGGTTTTTAACTTCTAAAAAAGAACACCAGGGGTCTGTGAGACATGGAAGCCAACATTTTGGGCGAGCCCTCGTTACCAAATTTTGATTTGCAACTTTTCTGGCCATAAACCTTTCTAACATTCCAACTGTGCATGCTCACAAAGTGGACGACAGCAAGACTGATGCTCATCCCGAAACATGGAAAAGCACTGGAACTTCCTGGTTCGTGCAGGCCACTCTGTATAATAGACACGTGAGGCAAAGCATTGGAAGAACTCATTGTTGCACAGCGAGAACTCGAGATATGGGGCGGTATGTCAAAAGATCAACACAGTTATATTACCGGAAAGTCGACTGTCTCTGCTGCCACAAAAATCGTCAAACTAGTGATGAAAGAACGTCAAAAAACGACCAGAAGACACGAGCTAATGGGCACGGCATATATACGGATCGCCTTCGAGTCGTGCACCGTGGAATAAAATCGTGGCTGAGTTGAAAAGAAACGGAGTCTCCCCGGAAATAGTCCGTATCGGCCAGAACTAGCGAGCGAATCCAAATGACCGCCGGAGTACCGCAGGGGTTCAAACTGGGCCTCCTGCTATGGGACATCTCAAGCTGCTCCCTGGAGTAATGAACATAGTATATGCAAACGACTTTGCAACCCTGGTTTTCACACGGAGTGAGGACGAGCTCAAGACAAACGCCGAAAGGACCCTGTACAGAGTCAACAAACAAGACGCTATTTGACTAGGGGATGTTTGTTGATTTTTAAATTCAATAAAAAGAACAGCATTAGGGTGTCTGACGGTCATGGAATGTCCTCCAGGTGAACTGTCTTCTACGTATTTCTAATTAACCTAAAATTTTATAGTACTTTTTATTTACCCAAGAAAAACCAACAAATATGAAAAACATAGTTTGCCTAGTACCTGGAGGACATTCCATGTCCCCTAGACCTTCTGGTAGTTCTTTCTTATGTTGTTTTATACTCTCTTTGCTTAGAGTTATGTTTATTGATTTTTAATTTCAATAAAAAGAGAAATACCAGAGTCTGGGGGACATAAAATATTCTTCAGGAACACTGTCATCTACTTATATCTAATTTACCTAAAATTGTTGATAGTACCCTTAATTTATGTAAGTTCAACCAACGAATTATAAAAACGTAGGTTGTCGAGCACCTGGGGTCTTTCTTTTATTGTTGAAAATCAGTTAACATCCCTTTATTGCAACAGAGAAATAAACAACGCAAAAAAAGGACCACTAAGGAGTCTGGGGGACATAAAAAGAATCACCAGGGGGCATCAGGGACATGGATTGTCCTCCAGTTGCTCGGCAAACTACGTTTTTAATATTCGTTGGTTTAACTTAGATAAATTAAGAGTACCATCAAAAATTTTAGATAAATTAGAAATACGTTGAAGACAGTGCACTTGGAGGACATTCCATGTCCCCCAGAGCCCCTGGGGTCCTTTTTTGCATTGTTTTTTACTCTGTTGCAGTAAAGGGATGTTAACTGATTTTCAACAATAAAATAAAGACCACCAGGGGTCTGGGGGACATGGAATGTCCTCCAGGTACTCGGCAAATCACGTTTTTCGTATTCATTGATTTAACTTGGATAAATTAAGAGTACCTTCAAGAATTTAAGACAAAGTAGAAATACGTAGAAGACAATACACTTGGAGGACATTCCATGTCCCCCAGACCCCCTGGTGGTCCTTTTTTGCCTTGTTTTTTACTCTGTTGCAATAAAGAGATGTTAACTGTTTTTCAACAATAAAAGGCAGACCACCAGAGTAAAAAACAAGGCAAAAAGGGCCACCAGGGGGTCTAGTGGTCTTTCTTTTATTGTAGAAAATCAGTTAACATCTCTTTATTGCAACAGAGTAAGAAACATTGCAAAAAAGGACCACCAGGGGGTCTGGGGGACATGGAATGTCCTCTAGGTGTACTGTCTTCTACGTATTTTTAATTTATCTAAAATTCTTGATGTTACTCTTAATTTATCTAAGTTAAGCCAACGAATACGAAAAACGTAGTTTGCCGAGTACCTGTGGGACACTCCATGTCCCCCAGACCCTCTGGTTTTCTTTTTTTATTGTTGAAAATCAGTTGACATCCCTTTGTTGTAACAGAGTAAGAAACAACGCAAAAAAGGACCACCAGGCGGTCCTCCAGGTGCACTGTCTTCTACGTATTTCTAATTTATCTAATATTCTTGATGGTACTTTCTGTAACAAATAATAGTAAAGAAG
>JAUIMW010002420.1:0-10740 GCA_033557785.1 Enochrus cinctus | reverse complement strand
CAGAGATTAGTTTGTAAATATTGACCGACCCATTTTCTTTGACGCTTAAAACGAAAGGAGTGATTATTTTCATTTAATATAAGAAAAAAAGCGTTAATTTACTATGATGGATTGACTGTATATTTTTTGCTATTTTGATTTTTATATCGCCATAAAAACTGAAATCTGTCCGTAGCATCTCTTGCTAGCAGTAATTATTAAATGCTCGTGTGAGGGGGATTTTCTCACGAAAAAAGTTATTAAAAATTCAAAAGATTTCGATATACTATAAAGTAAAAAAATGTTTAAATTAAGTCTGCGAGAAGAGAACATCAATGTCCAGTACTGAAGTAAGGGAAATTCAAATTATATCTCAAATCTCAAGGAAAGAAAGGCAGACAGTGAGACACTGTAAATTTATTGGAAAACATCAATAGCAACTGCATTAGACTATGGAATCTTAATGAGAGCTAGTGAAATAGTAACCTTCAATGCATAAAAAGAACTGGAAACTGGGAGGTCCTGCATAGCCCATTTACTTCATATACAGTTTTAGGTTACTCTCAAAAGCACCGCTATCAGGTTCTTAGTAAAAGAGGACATTAAGAAACGAATAAGTTCTTTGAAAAACAAACATTCTTTTTTTTACTTTCTGTCACTCAAGCGTGGGGGAGCACGACAGCTCATCGTCGAGAAATTTGCAGGAATAGGTCGATATTATTTCTTCTTACTTAAATTAAAAAAAAAACACTATTGACTTTAGATTAAATAAACATACACAAGTGATTTTTCCAACATTATGACAACATTTTTCTCAAACTTCGGCAGAGACTTGTATAATGTTACATCTGGTCAATACTGCTGTACGGAGTAGAAGCTTGGACCCTCAAAATGAACACCATGAACCGACTTTAGGCATTCGAAATGTGGTTATAAGGAGAATTATCCGAATACCTTGGACCGACCTGGTCAGTAATGTAAGGGTCCTTCAAATGGTCAGAGTTGAAAGAGAGCTACTCAACCAAATCAAGATTCGGAAGATGTCATACTTGGAACACGTACTAAGGGGAGAAAAATATTGGTTGTTGCACTTAATTATTTAAGGAAAAATAGAGGGTCGTAGAGGTGTAGGCCGGAAGCAGATGTCATGGCTTCGAAATATACGAGACTGGACTGGTATAAGGACTGTGGAGGAACTGTCCGAGCTGCCTAGGACAAGAAGAGCTACTTTCAAGTGATAGTCAACGTCGGGGGGACCTGATAAGACACTCAGAGAAGAAGATATCACCTGTAATCTGCACTAAAGACATCTTCCAAGACGTACTAGAGAAGAAGAGAGCAGTTTAAATTATCAGATGTTTTCCCGTTATTCTTTTAAATCGAGAATTACAACTATTTCAGCAATATATCATTAAGTATGACATGATGAAGAAGAAGACGCATATTGAGCGCTTTTATTAAATAAATTCATGTTTGTTGAAACCAGCTTTAGGTATCGTAAATGCTTTACATTTTGTCGACAAATTCTTTGATATAGATGTACCAACATTTATAGATAGATATAAAATGTCGTTCGGGAGAAGTTTTTTCTGTTAGTGTTACCAGAAACCCCCAAAGTTTCTTCTTCGAAATATTCTCAAAGGAAAAGCAGTGTGTTGAATAGCAATGTTACAAAATCATGTCCTCATTGCCAGGAGGAATATCTTTTGTATGCTTGTCCTAAGTTTGTTGTACTTGCACCCTCATTGTTTGGCAGCAAGTAATAGAGTATCTAGCTGTAACTAGTTGTTTCGGCTCAAAGTACAGAGCAAGTTGTGCAAAAGTTTGAGGAAATTAAAGAACCATATTCTTTGCCTGGTGTCAACCCAGTAGATGATTGTGAGAAACAATTTGTTGAAAATGTTTCTAGAAATTCTTGTGGGCAGTATATTGTGCCTTTGCCTTTCAAGGTGAAACCTCCTCATTTTGGAGGTACAGACGCTTTAGAACTTAATCGCTCTAAAAAATTATCCAACGTGAAAGCAAGAGAAAGCAAAAGTGGTCGATCGGAATCCCTTATTAGTGAAGAGATTTTCGAATGATTGATGGAGAAAATTGTCGTTAGAATAACAGGAAAATTCACTAAGGTAGTCGATGAATTAAAAGAACAAATTCTGCAATTGACGAAAGAGGGATGTACACAATAGAAAGTTGGACGATCTCGAACAATACTAGCGACGGTGGCAAATTCTTTGATATAGATGTACCAACATTTATAGATAGAGATAAAATGTCGTTCGGGAGAAGTTTTTTCTGTTAGTGACTAGACACCAAAGTTTCTTCTTCGAAATATTTTTAAACGAAAATTGTACGTGCTCGGAGAGCCAGGTTGATTCGGATAGCACTCTGACCGCACGTACAGGCCCCGAAACGGGGAAGAGGACGGAGATGTTAAGAGGATCTCTACGGAAGACGACATGTCACTGTAGTTCTTTATTTATTTTTTGTTGCGAATTAATTTACTACATACAATGGTATCCTCGCATATATAAAAAGTGAGCATGCAAATTTTGGAATTGAAATACTGAATCCTAGTGAAGTAACTTTAACGTTGTTGTCTCTCAATATTGAAAATGTATCCATTGGTATCACTGCAGCGTATCGCCACCCTTTCTTCAACTGATGTTGATTTATTCATGAATGATCTTGACGCAGTTTTAAATAGAATAAAAAACCAACAGATTACCATATTTATCGGAGACATTAATATTGATACTTTAAACAATAACGATAACAATGTGCATCAATATCTAAACATAATATCTCTTATTAACAAGCCTACAAGGATAACAGATGTGAGTGATAGTTGAGTAGATCATATTTCCTTCAAGTCAACAGTGCAAAATATAAGACTGTACGTTATTGAAACGAATATAACTGATCACAATCCCCTAAGTATCGGTGTGGACAAATACTAAACATAGAAGGATGGGAGCATACGAAAACGAGACAAAATGAAACAGATGTGAAAACGAGATCGCGAAAGCTAACTATCTGAAAGAGTATAAAGCCTACAGCAATGAATTTAATAGGAAACTAAAATATATAAACAAGCTATCGAAAAATAATATCGACTCAAAAGAAACATGGAAAATAATTAAAGAAATAGGAGGAAGAGATGGTAAAAATAATAAGATTAAAATAATAATAAATAAAAACTGCAATGAAATAAATGACGAACAATAAATAGCAAATACGTTGAATGGATATTTTATAAATGTAGGAACAAATATTGGTAGAAATATTTATAACGTAGGTGGAAATAAGTTAATGGAAAATAACAGCAGCATGTTCATTAGTTCAATGACAACAAACGAGATCATTTTTAATATCGAAATTAAAATATAATTGTGCACCTGGAAAAGATCGCATCAAGACAGAAACAAAATACATTAAAAGATTCTATTGCAATTGAAAATAGCAGCCAGAAAACTACAGACCAATATCGCTTATAAGTAAAATAACTAAAGCCTAGATGATAACAACATACTAAGTGAAAATCAGTTTGGTTTTATAATCGGTAGGTTAGTGGAAACTGCATTTAATAAACTGGCGGAAATAATTAATAATATAAATGACAAATGTTTAGCAGTTTTTCTAGATTTAGCAAAGACTTTCGATACAATATCACGTGATATGGTAAATAAATTGCAAAAGAGAAGAACTCGAGGTATAACAAACAAACTCATAGAAAATTATTTATTAAAGAGAATACAATACTTAAAAGTAGGTTCCACAACTAGCTCACCAAAGTTAGTCAGGGATGGTGTGCCGCAAGGCACTGTTTTGGACCCGCTATTGTTTCTAATATATATTAATGATTTAACAAACATGACAATAAGCAGAATCAATATATCCTATGCTGACGACACGGACCTGTTCGTACAGGATTGAAGATGGTAACTACGAAGACGCAGGTTGCAATGATGGAAATAAAACAATGGCTAGACAAAATTGATTATCATTTCTAATACTCAAAGTAGACAACTCAATATAGGAAATATTAAAATACATGAAAACCACTGTCAAAAGACGAGTTGCGGATATAGATGTAGGTATATTAAATTTACAGAAAAAGTGAAAGATTTGGGTCAATATATAAAAAAAACTTGACTGGAAGGAGCACGTTTTGTTTTTGGCTAAGCAGGTGAGATAGACAATATATTGCTTCAGAGAACTGAGACAGATATTGTCAATTGAAACTCTGAATACTATATACGTTTCCCTTGTAGATTCTTCGTTACCAAATAATCTGTTGAGGGACGGCGTATAACAACTGTATACGATAATTGCTGATGGCAGAATCGTGCGACTAGAAATGATCAATGAAGCATTTTGGGCTACTTTGGATCGTTTTGTTGCGCGCAGAGGACTTCCCACTAAAATATTCTCTGATGGTGGTACTAAATTTGTAGACGCATCTCGTTACCTTAAGGAAATGTATGCTGTATTTAGACAGAAAAGCTTCCAGGAAGGTATTGATAATCATGTAACAAAAAAAAGATATTATTTAATATTTTAATCATCCCTCGGCTGCTCATTTTTGAGGATAAAATAGGGAAAGGAAACAGTAACAGCGTTTTAAAGTTGCTAGAATGAAAAATGCAATGCTACACGACAATCATCAATTTTGTATAAATTAAATTCCATATGACAAAGTATGAAAAATTTGTGGGTTCAACGAAAAAAAAAATGTTTAATAACTGCATAGCTAAATATATATTTACACAATTTGTACAAATTTATTTACTAAATTGGATCAAAACGATTACGTAGGACGTTAAGGACCCAAGAAGCTTAAAAAGTGTATTAATATTTATATCAAAAACATTAGCTGCTGATAACTGGGGGCACCTATGAGAAGCTCGTTGTGCCAAGTAAAGCAGCTTAGTAGCATCTTCGGAATCGTCCGGTATCTCCAACAAGAGCTCATAGCATATTGTAGCAGTTTTATAAATTTCTCTATTTGTCATATCACAGCAAACAATCACAACTATTCCAAGAACCTGAAATATACAAAATTAATTAGGAACCCGTCTACAATGTGAATCTTACCAATAAAATAAACGTTAACGTGAGGTAAGTTGAAATAATATCAAAGTTATATTTTCCGAAACATATTAGAGCTAAGCAGAAACTTATTGAAGTGAGCGAAGTCACCAGCGAAGCAAGCAGAATCAGCAATATCAAAGGACCGAATATGTTATTATAACATTCAACCAAACTACACAAGTCCGCATATTTGTTGCACACTTTGCGACTTATGTAAATTCTTAAAAAGTGCTTTCTCTTTTTAACTCTTTTGAAGTCGTATATATTACTTAAAAGGTTGTGGAAACATTCAAACCTACACTTAATACACAAAGAAAAATGAGCGGTAAGTGCTATAACGTTATAAATGTAAATGTATGCGAACGTTTCAAACAAATAATATTTATATCCTTCAAACCCGTTTTTCTTTATCCAAAACATGGCAAAGTATCCGAGGATTATTAACATGAATATTTCCCCAATTAATTCCAACAAAACGACATTTTTCATGGGGCTCTCATTAGTTGTTTCTAGTTTTTGCAAGGTGTTAAGGAAGTTGCCCCAAAGATCTAGCTTTATAATTGAAGAGGCTATTGCCATTAAACCAATAGCCACGATAGTTGGAAATAACATAGTTTCCATCCATACTTCAACGGTGTGCTTTGAACTAAAAACTTCGAAACCAGTGCCAATCCAGTAATAAATATGCAACCCACTCAGAAAAATAGATATTAGAGTAGCTTGACATTTATATTCCTTCTGATGTTTTAAATTATTGGATTCAAAATCATAAACAGGTGCTATTGCTATAAAATTAAACAAGCAATAAATTGGTTTTAAATATTTGATTTCCAATTTATTAGGACTGCTATTTCTGTGCATTTTAATAATAAAGAGAGTGTGTTTTGATATGTAAAATGAAAATAATGACTTCATTTATACATTCGTGGTGTTCACGTTTCCTACTTATTAAAATATTTAATTGCGAGATAAACACAATGTCACTTTAATTAAATTAATTAATCGATTAATGTGTATGGTAACAAAGTAAACATTTGTCAAATTATATGAATAATGAGCGCACACAAATTCTCTCGTGTACTGGCAAGTCAACTACACTGAAAATAATATTGTTTTATTGAAGAGCAAGTAATTTATTTTATTTGTGCATTTTGATGTGTTAACCTATAAATCACAGAAAGTAGATAACAGTAATCATTGAGTGTTCTTGTTATTGTGCTTGACAGTAATACATAAAATATAAACATGCTTACCAGAAATATCAAATTTAAAAAATACATAAATACATATATTACAACAGGGTCTTCATTTTTTCCATCGTAAGACAAAAAATAATTTAACGCGTCCATAATTCCCACCATCGAAGAACCCATAAGAATGAAAATGATTGGACCAAAAATATCGTTGTAAATATCCACTGCGCTTTCTAAATTCGAATAAATTTCAATGATGTACTTCAAATCTTTATCCATCGTAACTTTCGCCCCAGTGAACTGATACAGAACGTTCTTGGCCACCGTAAACTTTTTTTTTATGAACTTCTGCCAGCAAACTTCTTTAAGCAATTCGTTGCAAAATTCAAACCTGTATTTTAAGCAAACAGCAAAGTGAGAGATGAGCAAAACGACAGCGTACAAATAGGAAAATTCTACAACTTCAATCATAAAATATTGGTAGTAAAAAAATCCGTGTGTAACAGTCCATAAATTGCCATTATAAAAAACAATCGAGGAAAGAATTATTTGTCCCAAAAACTCCCAGCCTAAAAAGTTACGTTTGTTTTCATATTTTCCTTCTGATTCTGTCGCCTTTCTTTTTCTATCCGTGTCCACTAAGATATGCAGCAGACGCATCCAAATTTTTCGGTTTAAAAATCCAGATTTTAAAATTGTTAACACGCATATCATGTTCATCAAACTATATAGGATAATCTCTAAAATGAACTCGATCATAGTCAAATCTTTGTCTCTTAATTGCAGAATCATCCCAACTGATGAAAATAGATAAAACACGAATAAACTAAAAGAAAGTAGGAATGCGTATGTTTTGTATAATTTCAGAGCGATTCCTTCATTATTTTTAAAATCGTATGGTGGCGCTAGTGCCAATAAATTTGCAAAATAGTATAGTGGTTTTATGTATCGCATGTCTGCTTTTTTGTTGTAATTCCAATAGTACACCATCTTTTTTATTTGAAAAAATATTAATAATGATAAATTTACTTTTAAAATATGATTACTGATGGTTACTTATGCAGACAGGTATTTGAACGACATGATGCTGGTTCTTGAATTTGTACATTCCTTTTTCTAAAGTTTTCACAGAACTTGACAACATAATGAAAGATTAATGCCTGTTTTTTACTAAAGACCGTGTTTGTTTGCACTTGTCCTAGCTAACAAGGCCCATTATTTACACGAACAGGACAAATTGTAGATTGTTTCAACCGATGATTAGTCCTGTTTAGTTTTTCATGGGTTAATTAGACCAAATTAATGTGTTTGAGTATTGATTTTTTTAACTGCTTAGATACCTAGAAAGTAAAGTGAAAAAGAAAATGTTATAAGAGGAATAACCAGGAGGTCTTGTTATCTATTAATAAAAATAGAAGAGTAAAATATAACAGAGAAGTTGCAAGGGAAGGTTGAATAAAAGGTAATGGAAGAACTACAATAGGCCGAAGATAATGCGGAGAATTGGCAACTGAAAAGAGAGATGTATTCCCTGTGTATACCTGTGATTTTCTTAAATTGCAGCAGTAATATCTTAGTAACGAAAAATTTGCATTTGATGGATACTTACTAAGTATATTAAGCTTGTACAAAACCACAAAATAACATAATCTTTAAAATTCTCGTTGTAAGTCAAAAAGAAGTTAATAGCATCCATAAATGAATTCATAGAAAGCCCCAATATTATCAAAATAAAATGTCCAAACGTATTATTGTAAACCTCCACTGCTCCATCCATATCCGAATATAATTCAATTGCGTACTTTATATTATCAGTCATAATACTTTTATCAACGTTTGGAATTATACCAAGTTTGATTATCTTATATCTTTTCTTTTCCCAAGAAAGATTACTCAACAACTCATTGCATAACTCAAATCCATTTTTCAAGCAAAATGCGAATTTGCAGGTTAAAATAATTATAACATTCCAATATAAAAATTCTATAGCTTCGATGTAATAGTATTGCATGTAACTAACTC
This sequence comes from Enochrus cinctus, assembly GCA_033557785.1. Lineage (NCBI taxonomy): Eukaryota > Metazoa > Arthropoda > Insecta > Coleoptera > Hydrophilidae > Enochrus > Enochrus cinctus. Next base: position 2,455 of record JAUIMW010002420.1, on the reverse strand, counting down.
CAGCCTTGCGGGTAAACCGATCATCAGAAACAATCATGAGAGAAACTGAAACTGTTATTAAAATAAATTCCCCATATAGAAAACCTCGTTCGCTATCGCATTTTTCTGTCCTCAACCGCTTCTTTAAATCTATTCTGGCAATGATATTTAATAACCTTTTCCACAGAATTTTGTTGGTATAAGCAGATTTTATAATAGCTAGTACGCAAAGCACGTTCAGTAACGTATACAAGATAATTTCCAGAATGAATTCTATGATTTCCGCATCTTTTTGTAGCACTTGTCTGATCATTCCTGCCGATGAAAACAAATACAAGCCGAATAAACTACTCGAAGAAATAAAAGCATAAGTTTTGTAAAAATAGCCATCAATTGACTGATTACTTTTGAAGTCGTAAGGTGGTACTATTGCTAATAAATTAGCTAATAAATATATAGGCTTTATGTATTTAATATTTGACCTTTTTACGTAAGTCCAAATTCGGACCATTTTACAAGCACGCTAAAGTTGAAATGAAGTGGTTTTATCATTATTGAATTTAAAAAAATATATAAAGTTTTATGATATCTCTTATAACTAATTTGCTTTTAATTTGAGTTATCAAATATGCAATCATTAATCACTGTGGCGACATTTTTATATGTAAGTGGAGAACAATGAGTAAATGCAGTTTAATTTTTAGAAAAATAAAAATAAAAACTAAATATAAATCACTGAGAACGTCTTACCAAAAATACTAAACTTGACAAAATGTACAGCACCATGTTAATAGATTCATAATCCTTCGAATTAGGGTTGTACTGCAAACAAAAGCAAACAGCGTCTAATATATCTACTATTGCGATCATAACCAGTAGTAAGTTCACTATTCCAAATAGTTTGTTAAATGTAAATAATAAACTCTCCAATTTTGAATATAATAACACGTATCCACTAGATTTAGAATTCAATTTCGACAAACGTGAAATAATAGCGAGCTGATTTTTAAATATAAACAACTTTTTTTTGCTGCACTTAGATTCATTGAAAAGAGCTGCTATCATTTGATTTAAATTTTTAAAGGCACTCCTGATCCCAAAAGCGAGATAAGCTACTACTGTGGCGTTATAAGATATGTACCCATACAACACTTGTTCCACTAGGTAATATTTGTAATAAGAAAATCCATCGTGTTCTGTCGTTAAGTATCCATTATACAACAAAATGCACATAAGCAACAAAACAGCTACGACGATTATGGAAAACATTCTGTTTACATGTTCTTCACAAAGAAAAGGTATCACCAAATCACGGATAAGGATATTCCATGACTTTCTGTTAAAAAATGAATTTGCTAAGACAATTTCTGTAGATATTGTCATTAGGGTGTACTGCAAGGCAGGTATAATGTAAGCTAAATCTGCTATTGGTTTTCTGTCTTCCGAATTAACAAGTTGTTGAAAAATCCCCTGTACTGAATACAAGTACCACGCTGTTATTATGATCATAATGAGGGTGCAATAAGTCTTATACACAAAAGATGGTTTTGCTTGTAGAGACACGGTCCCTATACATTTTCCTATAAAAAGCATTTTCCACATTATTGAATTGCTGTCCATATTCTTTATAAAATGAGTATTTGGTCATGTAGGGCTAAAAATAATATTATGAGAAAACACCTGCTGCAACTTGCGACAAATATAATGCACAATTCATGTAGAGTTACTCCACTTACTTTTCTATAAACGCTTTGGTGGTAAAAAGCATCGCGATATGAACATCTGATATAAAAATATAAACTTTTTGAAATTATTAAATAATTATTAATTAAAAAAGTTTGTGGTGCGAACTCTTTTTTCTAAGCCGCCTCGTAAAAAGAGTAATTACATTTATCATTTCATATGAATATTAAATTAGTGAAAAAAATAATATAAATATAAATGTGACAATATAATATGGGTACTTTTAATTGATGAAAGAGTTAGCACGAACAATATACGAATAACAAAATAATAACAAAAACAAGATTGTCCACGATACTCTTATAGGTACAATAAATAATGCGTGTAACTTACCACTGATAAAGAATTATAATTTGAATAAAATATAAATGTAAGGTTTAATGTGAAAAGTGCTAGAACTTATTCAAATAAAAAAATTTTGACAAATATTTAGAGATTTGAATTATAGACGATAAATAGATAGAGTAAAATGCTACCAAACATAATATAAAAAATTATATGATGAATGAAAAGACTGTCTTCGAAAGGATATTTGAATTTTTTCTTTAGTGATTCGGATCCGATGCAAACAAGTGAGAGAAAATGCCGATATTTAGTCCAGCTGGTTTGTTGGCTTTATTTTATAATAATAATAATAATAATATCCGCAGGGAGGTCATGTTCTGAATATGCATATCTAATTGTGCATATTTAGAATATGTCTTGGTGGTTTGCGTCACCACGGTCCGAGCTC
>JAUIMW010002419.1:0-10744 GCA_033557785.1 Enochrus cinctus | reverse complement strand
TTGGATGATCTTAAACTGGAGTTCTATTGTATAAAATGATTTTATGCAGTGCAGAATGCCATTAAAAATTCTGACGCCGACCTAGCAGCTGGATTTGGCAAATGGCAGGATGCTCATGGATATCGACATTTCAAGTTAATCTAGAAGGATTGCTGTAGACGTACTCAGAACACTAGCAAATGTATACCACAGTCATCACACGTCTTCTTCCAAAATGATATATACATGACTTTGGTTGCACAACGATGGAATTGTATTCTTCCGAAGTATCAGATGTATTTCCCTAAAACTCAATCAGACAAACGGGACATGACTCAAAATATCCCCTGTAAACACAAAGAGCTGCGCTCTCACCAGTCAAGCGTCTTATTCTACGAATTGAGAATACACCGAAACCCCAACCCACATGAATCCTGTGGAAATAGCATTATGTTGGTTTTGTCCACGTTAACTTGCAATCTGTTATGGAGTACCAAGCACAAAGCTCCGCAAGTCGGTCGAACTCAAATCAACAGAGACTAATACCTTTTTCAAAATTCGAGTTTTATTAGTTTGCATAAAAACACCTTAAAGTCTCATTTGGAAAAGCCTAGAAGTAGTTGTATTAAATTTCATGAGGGCACATTTTTTATTGAAGTCTTTTTTTAAAAATACTGTAAATATGATTCTTCTTGGCATCAGGATCCAATGAACCATATATCGAAGACTTATCTGCAAGTGGCAGCATATCCTACTTGCCGAAACGACGGCAAAACGAAGTGCAAGCAAGTTCGATTTCTATGAAGATTCTATAAATAAGAAATATGGACCACAAACCAACACACACTGCTCAGCACTCGAAGCTGAGTTCCCAGACACCTCCAATGAGTCCCTCACAAATATTGCAGTGCCGTTAAGTCTCACGATCCTACTCTCGAAGAAGACAGCCAGTATGTACCCACTTAATGTTAACCACAAAATGTTCCTATCACTTAGCCAATGTTCGTCCAAACAAAGAATGTCAAGACTGCTTTTTTTTCAAGTTCTAGGAGTTTAGTAAATCCCAGCCCTTGTATAATATAATGAAAAAGAAGCAATGAGGCTAGTAAACGTTAGTTTGCAACTAAAAATTTTTACCATTGTCAATTGTCATAGTAATAGTCCTAGTCATATATTTAGTAGCTAAACATTCTGTTCCAAGTCAGATACAAACAATACAAACAATAATTAGTTTCAGCTCGCATATCGCTCTTATGGCGCTCTTCTGCAGAATGAAACCCCTCTCCACGTCACTTGAGGCACCCCACATGAGAATGCCATAAATTGCCAAACTGTGGAAACAAGCACAGTAAGTAAGTTTCGCACACTCTAAGTTTGTCGTTTTCTTGATAGATTTTATACAAAATATGGCACTTGATAATTTCTTGTTTAGAGAGTCGATGTGGAGATCCCAACTCAGTCTGCTGTCGACACTGATCCCCAGAATCTTCACTGAGCTCCTTTGTGATCCCGCTGCGATGCTGATGAAAATGTTTGTTTTCTCAACATTTAGAATTAGAATTTATTTGTGCTATACAAGCTTTCAGTCACCCTGACACGCTTTTCCTGAAGCGCGTCTTGAGTGGATGCAGACACTACAAAATTATTCTCGTCCGCATACAGTGTACTCTATGGCCGTCAATACTGTGAACTATATCAATAATGTAAATGATAAGAAGTGCCAGCCCCAGCACTGATCCCTGAGGCACCCCCCGCACCAGTGGTAAAGTTTGGGAATAGCTGTTCCTCCACCTGACAACCTCTTTATATTATTTGATATACCTCTAATTCCATTGTGTGACACTGTATCAAACGCTTTGCTCAGATCGCAGGCCATCAACTCAACAAGCTCACGGGAATCCAAAGCTTCATTTAGCGAAGCTACTACCTCCAGTAAAGCAGTTGCAGTCGACCTTTCACTAGTGTATCCATGTTGAGACACGCTAAAAAGAGGTTGGTACTAAAAAATTCAGCAATTCTATCCTTCAAAGCTATTTCAAAAATCTTTTCGAAAATGGACAGCATCGATATTGGTCTATAATTTGACGAGACACTCATGTCCCTCTTTTTATGAGTGTAAACCACCACAGCATATTTCAGTTCCACTGGGTATTTGCAACACTGGATTGTTCCAATTGCTTCTAAAGCACCTCCACCACTTCCACCAGCCAAAAACTTTTCATTGAAGTCACCAAGCATACAAACATTATAGTATTTTGTGAATAACTTTTGATTTCTGTTAATTCTTCTGCATCTATCTACAACTCCCAAGAGTAGACCACTACGTTGTTTTTCTTTACAATTTTGGTCAGTTGTAGCTGTTTCTGTGTGGCCCAGTGTTCCGTCAGCCCAAAACAGTCAACTTTGTCACAACAAGGTTTGATTGAGTAACCTTTCTTGTCCTTCAGAGATTGTATGTTTAAATTTAGTATAGTAAAAATATTCTGTTTAGATTTCACTGTTTCAGAGTCGTGTAATCTTTTTTTTGTCTGTCTGTGATGATAGTGTCAATGTCCATCTCCTTCTTGTTAACATCGGTGCCGCTCAATAGTCTGATGTTTTTAACCAAATGTCATTTACCTTGCTAGTTTAGGTGTTGTCTACCTTGAGTAAAATAGCTTTGTTTAAATTCTGACAGAGGTAGGAGTTTTGCATGTTCATATTTCCCTGTTAATTTGACTAAAATGTCAATGAAACCATGGGTACTTTTTCTGCTTCCGAAGTTACCTCTGCGATGTAAGGAATTGTTGCTGGTAGAATTTTGGTATGGATCAAATCATACAACGCAATCTCTGTATATTTAGCGAAAACAGAATAATCAACCATCACTTTGTAGCCGGGGGTTTCATTTTTGATTATTTTAATTAGTAGACCTTTACCACTATCATCTGCTAGTACCAAGAGTTTTATCAGTGTAGATTAGGGCTTATAAAATTTGGTTTCTGGCATCTTATTAGAAGAAGCTTGGATCCTAGTCACTTGATCTAAATATTTCTCGTTGCATGGTTGGTCGAAATAGCAGGTGTTAATTTGGGTTTGAGTACTCAGAGGTAATCTTTGTGTCTCAGCAAGTTTGGATATTCACATTACTGCTCCTTTCAATAATAGTTTGGACCTCTCCTTTTTCATAAGAAATGCGTACCTGCAACAGAACGTGAGTTTCTAACTTTTTTCTGGAAAGCATTGATGCAACACCTTGGTATCTCTGTTTTGAAAGTTTGGTTGATCACAGTACTTGTCTTTCCTATCAAGGGTTATTGTGTTACCCTACTGCTATTTTCTTCAATAGCAAATCGCCAGAGGCGATTCTATTGCATTTCAAGAAGGGAACACCTTCTTACTTTTCAAAAAAGTAGACAGGGTGGATCCTAGGAACTATAGGCCCATCACATGTTTAATTAACGAGAAGATCTACAATCACTGCATCAACAACATTGTATTGGAGGTTGAGCAGAAGGAATGGGAAATAGGTTCTTTGGAATGCAAACAACAATTTACCATCGACGCCGTGACTCTCAAGGTGGAAGACCAGGTGATGGATAAATGACGAGGACGTAGAAAAAATTAGCATAAAGAAGGGGATTTTCCAGAGAGATTCACAGCTGCCTGTTCGGTTTTGCCTAATTTTGAATCCGATGTCGACCCTCCGGTTAATGCGATGTGCAAGTGGTACACGAAACACCAGAAGAGGTTATCTTATTTGCTGTACATAGATGACCTGAGGCAAGACCGAGGAGAAAGGAGCTCATGAACATCGTGGAAGTCTTCAGCAGGGATATCGGAATGAACTTCAGGCTCCAAGATAGCTATCAAACAGTTGGAACCAGAGAAAAAGTACCGTAGAATACCGCAGAATCAACGAAGCGAATAACGGAAATAATGAGCATCAATCTCTCAGGAGAGAATCTTGTATATTTATTTGGGTTCGTCAAATGTTCAGTTACAGACTTGGAAGAGCTGGAAAGGCTAACTCGACCGACCTGAACTACATTTCGAAAGCTTCATCCTAACGCCTCACTGGGAAGATTATATGCGTCGCAAAAGTAAGGAGGAAGAGGACTCAACAACATCAAGAGATTGTGCCTTGCTCAAGAGGGAATAATGCGCGAGTGTTCTCCGTCTTCTGGCGTTGAACTGATGAGGGAGGCGGCAAGGGAAGACAATAGAAAGATCATCGGCGTATAAGTGCATCTTGTAACTAGTCATAGACAAACGAATTCCTTGAAGAACCTCAGGTGCCAAAGGAGCAGCGCCAAACAAAACATCACTCAGTAGAACACGCTCCGATCTCCGAGACATATAATTATTAGGGAAGCACACAGCAATGGGGTTCAAACAATAATAATTCACAATTGATGTAAATAGACGCTTTTGAATAATCGAGGACAATCAACACCGAGAAATGAACACGATTAAGAGCACGAATGATGGAGATACATTCATGATTTAACACAACATTCATGGCTTCGAATTTAGAAGCCAAATCTAGATTAGAGGTTAAAATGAGGTCAATGGCTGTTGAAGAAAGGACAATCCTTGTAAGACTGTCAACTAACTCTCCCAAATCAAAAGAGTTCAACATGTCAATAAGTCTGCTCAGACTGTCAAAGTCCGTACCAAGTGCGTCGATGTTAAAATCACCGAGATAGAACATTCAAGTCGCTATGAATTGGGAAGGGCAATCACGAGTGGTGCATTTCAGAAAAAGCGTGCGTCTTGCTGAATCGTGTGACTCTTTTTGAATTCCTGGCACCTTATGACGTCCAATTTGAGGCTCCAGGGAGGGTTGGGAGCTTTGGCAATTCTTTTTTTTTCCTATAGTTTGGATACTCAAAATTCAGCAATTCAATAACAGGTCAAGTTAGGCTATTAACTCTCAAAACTTAGAGATGGAACACTTCTTGTTGTGTGTGAAAATGTGCACCAAAGTAAGCAAACTATTAACTGTAAGCAAATCTTAAATGCATATGTTACAGTTTCTCCACATTTCAACCTAAATACATCTAAGGGTGTTATATACTGTAGGGTCAGTTCTATGATGAAGTGTCGAGAGATCAACCTACCTCCAAAACATTGGATCACAAACATTTCTAAAATGTGGAGAAGAATACGCTTGATCCTTGGGAAGTCATCTAGTCGGGCCATTGCTTCTCCTAAAAATGGTCTACAAGTTATTAAGAATACAGAAGATATAGTTAATGTACATTTGCTAGTTCATAACTCTTTACCAATATTCCTTCAACAACAAAAACAAAGTAAATTTGGAATTAGACTCAACAATTAAAGGGAGAAGATCAGATACGCAAAAAAATGAAAAATTTGAATAATGATAATAGAATAGCCGTGCTAATTTTTTTTAGTACAATACAAACCAAAGATTCATCCTTTAACTACCAGGCAACCAAAAAAGTTCGTGCGGTTTTGAAGGTTAAAAAATAGTGATGCAAAAAATAGGTTTAATTTAGATATATTCCGAAAAATAATCACCTTCAGCAAGTATTACCTGTTCCCATCTAGATCTAGACACAAGATCATATATCCCGTTTTTGAAGAAATCTTTGAGAATTGAAGAAGTGTATCAACTCGTTCCAAAACCTCTCTATTTTCAAGTCGCCGATTTCGCATATGGTTGTTCAAGGCCAATAACAGGTGGTAGTCACTTGGGTCTTCCATCGTTTGCCAAGCTTATTCAAATGTATGCGAATAGTTTCATCACTCACATTGAATCTTAAGGCAAGAGTTTGGCATGTTTGGCCAATACTCTATTGCCAACTTGAGATCGTCGTTGTTGATCGTTGATGGCCTTCCGGAGCGAGGTTTATCTTCCAGACTTCCATCTCTAGAGGGAAATTTTTAAACCACTACACTCTTTCGTTCAGCTACAGTACCTTCCCCAAAAACAACGCATACCTTACGACTAGCTTTTGCAGCTTTGGTACCAACTTTGAATTCATAAAGTAAACAAGCACGAATTATTGCATTTGACACGTCCATACTCCACTAAAGATTTTACACTTTAATTTAAAGTAATCAAACTTATACTTGAAATAAGCTAGTAGTAGTAAATCCTAGCCCTAGTATATTGCAAAGAATCAACATCATTTATTCATGTTGATGTAATATAGGTACTTGCAATAGAATGTTTTTTCTGAGTTTTTTCGGGAAAGCTTTGATATAGCACCTTAGTATCTCTGTTTTGAAAGTTTGATTCATCAAAGTATATTTTCTCTCCAGCCAAGTGTTGTTGCTCTTTGACATTATAAACACAGCATTTAAACAGTGCCTGCAAATTAACCATCCTAAATCTTCTTTTCTATTGCATGTGGATTTAGAAAATATATTAATTCTACTATTAAATAAAAAATATATTCTCTAATTAAATATAGCATGTTTATTGTTCTTTAGAAATAGTAATAAGTTCTTTATTTTCTATTAAAGGAAAAATTGAGAAGGTTTGGACAGCATCTTCTAACTTCTAACCCAACCATTACTTAATTAATACTTAATTCTAAATGACAAATTTATGAAATGTACAAGCAGAATACAAGAACCGTCAAGACTTTAAATTAAGCTATTATAGCATAATATCCTGAAAAAAAAATTAATGTCTCTTTGAATAAATCAAAGCACTACACCCATGCTGCAAAATCAAGTTAATATGGCCTCTAAAGGCTGTCACCCAGAATAATACCAATATTTTTGGCGCTGCTAGAGAATCCCACAGGAATACCATCCATGAGCACTCGAAAGTCTTAAAGAGCTCTGCTCTATCGGAAGCAAAGAGGATCGCTGTTGCTCTATCAAAGTCGACACGCCGAGATGAGTAAAAAGTTTGTCTCGAGTTGTACAGTGCAAAGAAAAGTGTGCCCAAGACACTACCTTGAGGGAGCTCGGACGCTAAAGGAACAGTACCAGACAAAACTTTACCCAGAGTGTTCCTGCAATCTCCGAGACATATAATTATTAAGTAAGCACTCAGCATCGGAGTTTAAATTCAGCGAATTGAATGCTTTTGAATAATCGAGGAAAATCACCACCGTGACATCACAACGATCAAGAACGATAGAGATAAATTACAAAAAATCAATTCATGATCCGAAACACGATCAATATTCAAGTTTTCGAATTCAGAAACCAAGTCGAGACTAGAGGTTAAAATGAGGTCAATGGCTGTCGAAAAAAAATTGATGCTCTGAGGAGGGTTGGGATCATTATTAACGTATCTTTTTTTCATACAGTATGGATATTCCAAATTCTTTTTTCCCCTCTTAAACGTAACTGATCGGATTATGCTCCCAAAACAACTGTTCTGTTGGCAAATGAAAAAAGGTGTCTCCGTTTATTATAATAATAGTAATAATAATAAACCAAACCACTAACACCACTCTTCGGCTTCAGAATATCGCTTCTTCGCTGAACTGCCGAATTAAAATCATCCGCACACAGAATTATAACTTTCTTGTCATCTTTCTCCAAAGAGAGAGAGAGAGAAAGCCAGCCTACAGAAAATTAAAAGCCAACGCGATAAATGAAAACCTAAACAACTACAAAATCAAGAAAGATAATGCAAGACGAACTATCCTTGAAGAAAAATTATCAAGTTGGTCAATCTACCTCCAAAACATTGGCTCACAAGCATCTCAAGAGTGTGTAGCAGAATACGCTTGATTTTGGGAAGTCATCTAGTTGGGCCATACCTTGTCTTAAAAATTGTAAAAGTTATTGAGAATACAGAAGATATAGTTGTGGCTCAATCATTTGTCAAGACATCCAGTTCTCAGAACTACTTCCCGATATTTCTTCAACAAAACCAAGATGAATCGAGAATACTATCATTCCAGTCAACTAATGAATATTATAATACTGCCTTCACTAGCTTGGAACTAGACACATTTAGTACACCCAACCGACAAGGAGTCTTCTATTCGACGACGACCTTACAATTTTCATAGTTCATGACATTGCGAGATATGCCCAACTACACCTATAGCAAACTACAAACAATATTGTACACTGGTGCAACTCTATTGGTCACTTAAGAGTTTAAAATAACGTTAAAACCTGCTTGGAGAAACGTTCCTAAATTGTTAGTAAAAAAAGTTCGCCTAGAAGACTTTCCAAGACCCACAGACACCCTGATGGTTGATTGATAATACCGTCTGGGAACAACAATTGTTTTGTACCCCTCGATTTGAACTGGCGGAGTTTCAAACGACACGATTATATGCTAAAGTTTTTGTTGTAATCTCAAGTTTGAGACTACTGAAACACACAAAGCACAATGGGTTGGCAGTATAGTAGAAACATTCACTTAGTTGGTGTTATTCTGACGTTAATGAGTGTAGACGTGCTGATGAGGAATCAAGTTCCGGACCGATCTTCAATTAATTTAAAAATTTCTTGTTAAAACTACTATTATTTAGAATTACATATACAAAAAAAAGAAAACAAACCATAAGTAGGAAGTTAATGTACAATCTACTAATATGGTTTTGCTATTGTTCTTACCCTAGTTCTACAATAGGACCGTAAGCAACTCCTTTGAAAAATCATAGTCCGAACATAATGTGGATCGAATTCCATAGAGATAAACAATTTAGATTTGTGTATTGTAATTAGAAGACATCGCGCAACTCAGGGTCCATTGTTTCAACGCGTTTATCTGCCAGTTGGATCTTCGGAACCGCATACACAGCCGCAAACCAAAGACCAAGAAGACTGATTAAGAATTGCTCTCTTCGATTGTCGACATTACGTCTTCATTACTGGTGTTCCGATTAGGAAAATAAACGAATTTATAGATGACTTTAGATTTTATCTTAGTGTTGATTGACCTCCGATCATCGATTGTTAAAGCTTTCCGGACAGGTACTTATTCTGTTGGATGTCGCTGGAGTTTTTGCAAACATTCCTTATTCTCCTTCTTTGGAATGTTTGACGTAAAATTTCCATTTGAATAACTTTCCTTCGTTCCGCACGCGATTTTTAGAAAACTCCCCAGTTGGAGCTCCACCCCACCATTCAATACCATAAACCCGAGTTGGGTTTTCAATATTCAAATTTAAAATTTAAAAAAAAGTTAAACTAATGTATGAGACATGTACAAACTATATATAGAGCTTAAAGTAACTACGTAATCTATAAACAGAATTGCCAGCAGAAGCTTAAGCTGGGAAGGAGGTATTCCATTTACAAACTAAATGCATGCAGATCAAATGCTTTCTCACTAATTTCCATAATAATACAAGTTCTGAAATTAAAATGCAACGGTATAATGGTCTCTATAAGGAGTTTAAAATCAGTGGGGCTCATTTTTACGAATTCCTAATACCACAAGAAAGAAAACTGAGCGACTCCTTTTTCACGAGCGCCTCCTTATTTAAAACTTTTTAGCATTTTAACGAAATGCAAAAGTTCGATCCGTTTCTTTTTCCCAATTAGCTTACTTCTGTTTCATTTATTCTAGCGTGGGTGGCCGCATAATTTCGCTTTATCGTAGTTTCGTTAGATTTCCTCGGTCATGCATCATATCATCCATGACAACCAAGTCCGCGGCACTCTTGATTGTTCGAAAAAGAAGCGACACTCGGCGTTCGTACACGGTGACCGGACACAAGGAATTTCTTAGGTTATTAGTGCATGTTTAACCGTCGACTTTAGCCGTCCATCCTACTAAAGATCTCGCCGTTCTGCGCCAATGATCTTCGGAGAACGCGCTTCGCTCCTACAGACGACTTCGTCTTCACGGAAAATTTCATCTTTGTTCCGAGTTAATTTACACTGGAAACAATTCGCAAACAGTCCTTTAATTATAACTTTGACCTAGGGTCTCGGAGTTCTTTGCCGTGCGCTAACCGAAAACGCACCTCGAGTTGTTTCAAGAAACGTATCGCGTTACATCTATAAAATTTAATTCAATACAAATTTCTTTGGAAATGACCAATAAATAAAATTCCCATTTACGGGACGTCTACAGGCAATAAATGATAAAATCTGATGTACGAGCCCATTTTAAGCGAAGCATAATCGATAAATTCACAATTCGATTAATAATCTAAACGGTAGTCGCCATAAATAAAGAGGAAAATACGTTTATTGGAGTTGGGAACTACGCAAAAGGTGAAGAAAAAACATACTATTCTCAGCATCAATGGATATCTCACATAAATATTGAAAAATAATAAATATCTGTTTGATGTGTATCGCACTGAGCACTTATTCTGTTGAGCATTCGCCCAGCAAACGTACATATATCTGTAGTCTGGTTAATTTGCATTATTTATGTATGCATTAGATTTTTAGAACACGAGCAACTTCTAAAGATGGTAATATAACAGTTAATGACACTTGGCCTGTTTTTTGATATGTGTCTCATATAAATTTACATTAATCCTTATCAATCTAGAGCTGTTCTGGAGCAACATTCCAATTTCTAGTCGTGGGAATACACATAAATTATTTTGCATATTTATTTGCATTTCATTTTTTTCCTCCTCGTTCGTTCCAGGTTAACTTGTGCGTGTGGTCTTGCTTGATCTATTACATAACACATATCGTTGGCTATAAATTAGAAGCATCACTACAGCTCTTTTAAAGTAATAGAAATAACTATTAGTATTTGGTTGGAACAATCTTAAAATTCTATTGGAGGCTAATATATTGTTACGTTCATCCTCTCCACCATGCCATCAGATTGGGGATGAAAAGACGAAAACATATACCCATT
>JAUIMW010002418.1:0-10745 GCA_033557785.1 Enochrus cinctus | reverse complement strand
GTCTTATTTAAGTGCCTTAATAATACTCTTAATAAGTTTAAATTTAACTTTACTGATAGAGACCTGAGAATCCGAGGTCATGTGACTGCCGTTAGAAAAGCACATTCATCTACAAAGGGCCTGTACTTTCTCCAGGATTTTTTGGCTGCCGCATTAATTTCTTTAATGTTGTGAATTGGCTTTGCTTAGATTGCCAAAACTCCAATAGATTGCAGAAGGTTCAAAATTCGTGCCTTCGTTTTATGTATGGGATATGTCTCTATTTTTACAATTTGCTTTTTCTGTTCATAGAATGATTGCCCATTTTTTTACCAATAAAGTATAATTTGGAGGGGTCACAATCTCCCAGGAAAGGAAAAATTCACATAAAATATTTTTAATTACATTTATTTTTTTTTTGTAAATATAATACAATAATATAACTATCAAATAGTAAAAATAAAACGGATACAATCAACAATAATATAATAAATTAAAATTCTTTGGAGAAGCTTCTTTTTGTAACAAACTTGCAAATCTGAATAGCTTCCAGTCGCCATTCGGATTTAAATTTTTGTACAAAAACTCGGAACTTTTTCCTGGAGGAACGCATCCGATTTACAAAAATTAGTGGAAATTAAGCACATTGACATTTATTAATTGATTATATTAAGATTAAGAGTAGTCATAAATAAAAAAAATTAAAGTATACATAGATTGTATGTACAAAAAAATTACCATTAATATAATGATAAAGAAATACTTATGTAATATACAATAAGGGAGATTTAAGAAAAAAAATAGGATACATAAACTAAACTAAGTCTTTTTGTTTCGCTTTTCGTTTTTATGTACATCAACATGGAATTGTGGTAATTATTTATTTCAATTAGGCTGCTTGGTGGGCACCTAATAAAATTTCAATTAATCACAACGTAAAGACTAACAATAATTATTTTAACAAACATCCAAAACAGCTATTAGGTGGGAACCTTCAATGCGGCTTCATATTTGGCATATTCGAGTTGATAACCATATAGTTTGGCTGGTTGTTCCTGTTGTTTTGGCCGTGGTAGGATCCGTAACTGGAGTCATCAGATTGGTTGGACTGGTTTTGGCTGCGCCGTGGGCCTGTACCACACATGCCGTGCATCGACTCGGGACGGTTGCTCCTTGTGGAAGAAGCGGAAGTGTTATTTGGTCTTGTTTCATAGCTAGCATTGGAAGTGGTGGCGTAATTGTCTTGGCGGGTTGCGGTGCCTGGGGTAATGCCTCTGATGCCATAGATGCTCTCGGAGCGTTGCTGCATCTGGTTTTGGACATTCTGGTTTTGCACATGGTTCTGTTGATTCAGCCTCATGGGGTAGAGAGATTGAGCGGGGACAAGAGGGCCTGGCTTGGGCAAAATGTCCCGGTTGACTCCGTTGTTTGATTTGGTGTAAACCGATTGGGAGCGGTTTAGGTTTGCTCTGGTTAACGGGGGAGATTTGCAGTAGAGGGATTTGGTTCCGCCGTAGAGGGACTCCACTCGTTCTAGTTTAGCTGGTGGGGCTGAGTACAGGCTGGCGGTTGCTAGACTGGGGCAGTAGCCGTTGCCCCCAGATGTACCGACTGGTGGGCGGTAGGTGTTGTAGGTGGAGCCGTGGAACTTTGGTGCTGGGGGAGGTTTGTCTAAGTCATCGTAAGCGTCTTCGTCGGATTGGATGCTTGAGGAATCCCCATCGGTGGATTCTTTTAGTTTTTTGTTCTTCCTGGGGTTTAAGATGTAGCCGTATATCAGACCGGACACCACACCTCCTACAGCTGGGCCTAGCCAATACACCCAGTGGTTGTCCCATCTGCTTAGAACGAAAGCAGGGCCTAGGGAGCGGGCTGGGTTCAGGTAAGGGGTCTGCAACATAAAAAATGGACATGTTAAAAAATTCCAACGAAAGCGGAGCGGAGCACTCACCGCGCTCAATTATATTTATCCAACTATTCAAGTTAGTAATGGTAGTTTTATAGAAATAATTAGAGCCATTTATTTCAATTTACTCACCGAAACAAACGAACAAGCCGTGTACGAAGCACCAATTGTGAGAGCAGACGTGGATGTCCCTTTGCGATAGTTATCAGTCGACACAAAATAGGTTAGCACCACCACAAAGGTCAGGATAAATTCTATGCCCAGACGTTCCCATGCTGCGATGTTGGCGGAATGCGTTATCGCTTTCGACAAATTTCCTTGGTAGCCAGGGACGGTCACTCTGTAAAAAAATGGCTTTGAGTTTTTTGCTCCACAAAAAATAACAAAATAAGAAAGAAATTGAGGAGGAAACGAAAAATCTGATGATTGCTTGCTCCACAAGGTCAAGTTGATGTTCGAAGAAGCTTTGGTGGCCTGCTGCCCTTCCATCAAATAAAGATTCCTTGCTTTCCCTTCGAAAAGTAGAACGGCAATTAGTGTGGAAATATTGCGTGCAACTCGTTTGTTATTATCATTTTGACGGGGTACATGCACACTTGCACATATAAGAGAAGTAAATCCGCGGCAGTTTGCAGACGAGGAAGTGACCAGAATCGCGAAGATTTACTTTTTGCGGAGTTCAGAGCGCCTGCGGTCCAATATTACGTGCAGGTTATGAATAGCGTAGCTAGGGATAATTTTCAATCGAAGGATATATATACAAATCCGACGATTTCAATCAAGTCGGGATTTCGGGGGCTCATGGCAGAGTTTAGAAGAGAAATCTTTTCGATTCCGAATTAATACTACAACATTTTTAAAATGAAATTTATCTTTTTACTTGGTGATTTTTTGAGCGGAGTTTCGCTGTTTCAATACGAATAACACACGAAGGCTTCCCTTTCCGATTAAATTTTCGCCATGGTCGATCTTCATCTGCACGTTTAGCACCATCATCAAAGACTCGGACTACATAAAAATACATTTTCTTTGCTGAAATTGAATATTCGCTTCCGCGAAAGATTGCTTGCGCAAAATCAGCATTTTTTTCATTGAATGGATTTTATTACAGTTGTTATGCAGCACTGTTTTCAATTTAAAAATTCAATGTGTAATTTAATATTTTCGATGAAGACGGAATACGAGGTGGCGCCAATGGGCATTTGCCTCTGGAAAACGCATCCGCAAATTGATAAGTTAATCTTGGCCGTTATCGTTGACGTGCAGACGTCGGAACTGTTCAAAACTATTATCTTAGTTTTCAATAAATTTCCCACGGTCTAGTGGAGTAGCCTCCAGCCGAACTCCTTATTTCGCTTCTTTGGATAAATACACAGGAATCGTTTAAAGTGGTCGATAAAATTCCGAAATTTCGGTTTATGTTATCATATATATTACTTGCTTGTCATTTGCTTTAAGAACTTTTGTTTTTTTTTAACAGTGTTCAGCGATAACAAATCTCATAAATAAATTATCCCAATGTCGGGGATTCCCCATTTCTTTAACTAGCCACCATTCACATTCTAGGGCATATTCTACGCATAGTAAATATATTTATAGGTTTGTGACCCTCAAAAAATAACCCTTAGGTTAATGGTCCAATGTAAACATAGAAAAATAGACAATAGGCAGAAATTGCAAAAGTAATAAATAATAGAAAAGAATAATAGTGTTACTTGCGAAGACAGGTGGCGCGTATGGCGTGAACATGTGCGTCTATTATAGTTTTTTCTTTTCATTGTCCTCATAGACGTAGTGCGGTTTGCCATAGTTTACCAGAGAGAGAGAGAGAGGCGTCGTACGTCGCGGCACGTCATAAAACATGCGGCAATTGAAAAGGACGCGTAGTGCGCCTAGAGCGAGGGAGATCATGAAGGGTCATACACTATTTTATTTAGTGCAATCGTTCGCTTATTATTATCAATTTAAAAACCCGGCCGGCCGTTCCGCCTGTCTCGGTCGCTCATGCTTGCTGACATTCTCAGAGTATTTGTCAACAAAAGTCTTACAGAGTCGGTAATTAGGAAAATTTCTCAATTGTTTTAATTGGAATAATTGCGTAAATATTTTATTATGTCAGATCTTTGCGTATTCCTTTTAATTTTGATTGGACTCGGGATTTATTTTTAAGTCCGCGAAATTTGTTGCTGGGTACACCAAATATTAAAAATTGAACCGGATGAACACCAATCGACGTGGACGCTCACGACTCACGACATCGATTTACAGAGGGGTCATTAAAGCTGTAATAACTGCACGGGTGTTCATGATATGTTTTAATATACCTAAATTATTACATTAATTCCAATTTAGCGATGCACTCTTCCTTTATTGGCGCCTCCTTTTTAGGCAATGTAGGCAATAGAGGTCGTCCGAACATCTCCCTGCAATTTGTCAAGTATTTAAAATGTATATCGAAATTAATGACGCATCGCCTTATAAAGGCCCAAGCTTTTTTTTTAATTTAAATTATTACACTTTCTACACTGGGAATGGAAATTCAATTTGCACAAAGTACGATTTATTTTCCATTTAATTTCTCGTGATAGAAAGTATTCGTGTGTATTTTTTATTATAAAAATTAATATTTTAAATAAATAATTTAAAAAATAAGAAATAAATTAATAAAATATTAAAAAAAACAAAACAAAAAAAGCAAAACAAAAGAAAATAAAAGGAAAAAAACAAAAAAAATAATAAAACGAAAAAAAACTGAAAAAAAAACAAAAATAAATAAAATAGATAAAATGATCTATGATACAATGTATGTGCAATGTATAGACACCCCTACTTTTTTATTTGAACGAGTACGAAAGCCAAAGGGGGAGTAAAACTATAGCATAAAACAACTGTTAAAAAGTAATGCACCTCATAGTTTAAATTCACAATTCATCAGAGGTAGGGCGTGTCATATGCGAACAAGTGGAATTTAATGATTCAGGGGGTAACCACATAATAGAATTAGGGGAAAGATGAAGTGGATTTGATACTGATATCTTAATAAGTGTGTACGGTCTAAGCGATAATTTAAATGCGACCTTTAAAAGGCCATTTAAACTTTTCTATTGTTGTCGAAATGTTCGGAATAAAAATCACCATCCTCGAAAATTGGCTGGGACGAAAATATTTTTGAGGATTTTCCCATCCCGGTTTGGGAAAAGGCACGTGTGGTGCGCGCACCATTAGGTCCTTGGGGGCTCATTTAAATGAAAGCACCCTGGGAAAGCTTGTGGGAACCGAGAGATTTTTTTCCAATTTAAATTAGTTCATCGTATAAATTTACTCAAAAATTAACTTTTGGCATTATTCAACACTTGTTAATTTCAATTAATTATTATTTGATTTGTTTTAGGGGTTAATTTATAAAACAACTTTAATCTTGAATTAATTTTGGGGAACTTATAAATTTTTATTAAAAAAAAACAAATTTTCCACTTGTTGCTTCAGGGCTTAGCAGTAACAATTTCAGATTTTGTTTCTCTTTCTGTAAATTCAGGTTACGCGCGTATACATTCTGCAACACAAACAAATTTAAACGTAGCACCGTTAGTATGTGGCTTATCGAAAAATGTTTTAATGTTTTGGAAAACAACTCTCCTGCTTTACAAATTGAGCTATATTAATTATAATGTTTTTCATTTTGCAAAAAATATTATATAAAAAAACTGCAAACAGCAGTAAATATTAATTTACACGGAATGTCCTCCAACTGGTGGCAGATTATTTTTTATAATTGTACCAATATTTTTATTTCACATCGGACATTTTCTCATTTTTTTCACCGAAGAGGATTTTTATAAATAAATTAAACTATTTAATTGGAAGAAAGACATTTTAATTTTGACAGTGACAGAATATAAAATAAATATTTTTTTTTTTAAATACACAAAAATAAATCCTGTCAAAATTTTTGTTCTATTACACATATTAATATTTTGTTTTTGTGTTACTCATAAGGCTATAATCTCAATAAAAAATAATAAAAAAGTAAAAATTAAAAAATTAATAAAAATAAACTCATTTTTTTTTATATTACACGTATAATTAATTAATGTAATACTTTTTGATTAACGTAATGTAAATGCAAAAATAAAACCTAAAAATTAATTTGTTGTTATAAAAGTTTATAATTTTTAGCAATGTTTTTGTCCGATAAAGGTTGAAGTCCCTTTTATCACAGGTAAGTTATACAGGTAAAAATATTTGCTTCGTTTGGTACATAAAAAATATAATAAAAAAAGTGAAAATTACATAAAATATAACTTCGTAAAATTACTATCACATGCATTTTAGGAAAGTAACTTTACGATGTTTGACTCTTTACATCTAATAAACGAAAGAACATATTTTTGCATGATTAAAAATACATATTTCTGTTGTGATCCGGATATTGTTATCGAAACCTCGTAACTGATCACATTAAGCGACTTTTATATAATTAATTCGGTCTAGAAGAAAAAACGGTTCCGCGAACGAATTCACACATACCACTAATCGTAAACAGAAGTAAGTAAACCACTGTGCGTGAAAATGGATACTTCGGTGCATTTTGGTCGTCATATGCAAGACATGTGTCCCGCACATGGCCACGTTGGGCACAAGAAATGGGCCAACATGCCTAACGAACTGTTTTGTGTATACGCTCATATCTAAACATATCCTTCGCGCACATACAATTTTCATTATAAAATTTTCGATATAACCGTTCCTTGTATATTTATCCGGAGCAGTATTTGTGTATTTACGCGCACAAAGCAGCGAGATGTTTTATGGGCCGGAGATAAGGGCGCAATTCGTTCGGACAGGTTCTGATGTGTATATTAAGTATGTGTACGGAATATAAAAAAGAAAACAATAAAGGAAATTGTTTCCCTATGGAGCAAGTGTATCGGGGGTTGATCCGACAGGGAAACGGTCGCACGGTGCTGAACCGGGGGTTGCGATCACACGTTGTATGGCGAATTATCGCATTACACACGGGCTATTGTGACTCTACTGATAGGGATAGGGTGAAGCTGAGTTTGATGGACCGCAAACACTTGACGAAATGGCTAATTTCAATTATAAAGTTGGGAGCTCGATGAGGTATATTTAAATTTGCCAAACTGAACTATGAACTGTTTTTTAAATTAGTAACTTGCTTGATTCGGTTAACGTAATATTCCAGCGTTAAGCGAGGTATTGCTGCAATTATAAGTATAAACTATTAATTTTTCCACACAAACCACATGCTGTAGCAAAAAGAAACGTAAAATTCTAAAAATAGTCGACGAACAGCTGCTAGATGAGGGTGAATCTGTAACCGGATCTAATCGTCGTGCTCAAGAGAAGATTCGGCCTAAAGGCCCAATTTAAAGGGGGCACTTTGGCATCTTCACGAACGGAGAACCACCGAGCCCGGTGCGACGAACGCTCTTTCGCATGCCTGGTGGTTGTTGGCCGGAAACGAAAACAAGTAGGTATTGTGCACGCGTACCCGTTTAACCAATTAATAGTACTGTGTGTTCAATCAAAAAATAAACAAAACCCAAGTTATCATTTGCATTTTTTTTTTCGAGTAAATACGTAAAATTCCCTCGACCTTTTTAGTGTCTGGAGGCAAGAATTGGAAGGCCAGGTGGTTGTGCAGACGATGAACACGTGCGCTGCAAAGCGAGACGCACGCACTTAAGATTTTAGTGTCTGGGACTTTAATATAAATGCTAAAACGGCTAAAATTTAACCAACGCAACAAAGTAACTCCAGAAACTCAGATTCCTCTGTTTCCCAAAGGCTTTTGTGAAGATCCGAGGACAATCGGGCTTCCGCGTCTACTTTTTTCGTGTCCATTGAACGTACGAATTTAGTTCAGGTTGTAGTACCCCATTATTTATTTTCCCTTTGAGATAGATGTTCCAAAGAGATCGCCTCGTTTTAAAGAGCAGCTGCTCCGGGCTCCCCCACAAACATCCGACCAAATAGCCGTCCAGGTAAATTAAAACTCAGGTAGAAATCTTCCATTATTCTTATTCTCAGCCTCGCACGAAAATAATACGATTCGTGTGGTACCCAGTTCAGGGAAGAATATTTTTTTTGGGCGCAAACCAAAAATATCTGCGACTTTTTTAGGAGTTTCATGTAAACGCTTATTTTGTCCTTAGTCAGTTTCCGTAAATTCATTTAATGACCGGTCGACGACGGTGCTGCAGAGGAATGCCATATCAAACAGCTGAAAAGAGCAGGTGGGAGGAACCCGGACCGGCTACAACTTGACAGATGTTCGGAATTGTATGATTTTCGTGTTAACTGGACCTTTACATCAAACAGCGAATAACTTCCAAGAAGTTTCCTGAGACGCGTGACATGAGGGCTGCCCCTTGTGCATTTGAATTTACAGTTTAAAAAATTACTAAGTACCTAAACACTCGATTCGACTCTTTAAATTAATCGCTCTACGTCCACTTAACTACGTTTGGGATTCCACGAGACTCCTCGGCACTTATCTGGAGTTGGTGGTATTTGAAACCATATCGCTGTCACCGTAAAACTTAAAGCTGAGTGCCGGCAATCGAGGGTTGACATAAATATATTTTATTAACCACGAAAAAATGCAATATTTTTGGTGACGGTACCACAGCGATACTGCACGTATAAGTCCAAAATGTGGGTCTTTTTTGTTTAAAAAAAAGTGCTGTTCCACGGTTATATGTATTTACAGCACGATATTTTTCTTAAAGAAATTTCCAAAGTCCTTGGAGTTTTTTCAATATAGAAATCAAACCAATCAACGAGCAAGCAAGCGAGAACCAAACGTGATTTAACCCAAGTCACGGTTTTTAAATGGGAATTCAAAGCGCAACGGACCATTTGTCTCCAATTTGTATAGCTTTGATTTATTGGACCACCTTTGAGCCAAAGCCATAAAGCTCCAGTTATTTAATAAAATTTCGCTTACCCTATAAGAAAAGCAGCTCCAGCTATGCCTCCTCCGCACTGAGCTACGACGAACATGATGGTCCTCAATATAGAGATCTTCTTTGTTACACCCATGGCTATGGATACTGCTGGATTCACGTTAGCACCTATAACATACCCCAGTGTTGTCATCCAAGAAAAACTAGACTACTTATGATAATTAAAACCTATCAGTGCCCACATAATTAAATTGATGACATTTGGTAGCCTCTTTAACGAAAGCATCCCGATACAGGTAAAAGGGTTAAAACACCTAATTTATGTTAATTTAAAAGGTCAGGCACCCTCATATATTTTCATTAAAAAGTAGACTCTCAAATAACTACATAATTAGCCACTCAACAAAAAAACAATTTTCAATAGTCCCCAAGGAAAAAGGCCGGAAACCGTTTCAAGTAATCTTTATTTATTTTTTCGCGACGTCTATGGAGTTGAGGTACTACGCAAATATTTACAGACTATAGATAGGCTACGGACTTCATAACAAATTCAATTTTTATCGGAACATGCAAAAAAGATCCTTACCTGAAATGTGCCCGAAGCACTGCGACAAAGTCGTCATTATAAATCCCGCGGCCAGAGCCGTCGCCAGAAGCACGGAAGAAACAGAGTTTTCAGCGCCGCCCCCGGCCGCCGCTCCACAAACAACAAAAACATAAATAAACGATGCCAAACATTCACAAGTGACAGATTTCCAGAACTCCAGAGTGCGAATCTCCACTTTCATCGGAAGCCTCCCCGACTCACTGTGGTATTTCTCGTTCCTTATCGCTTCCAATTTATCAAAAAGCGCCACCAAATGGTACTCGATGTTTTGATTTTCACCCGGCAAGTTGATACTTTCGTCAGCCATCGTGTCTCGAGAACCACCACAAAAAAAAACCGAAAAGTTAAGTACGCGGCCAATTGTATTTAATTATTCAGCGGAGCACTGTCGATTTGTTTTCATTTTTTTACACAGTCCGCATGACGAAGAAGACCCACTAGTCCGCGGAAACGCACGTTACTCCTGCAAAGCGCTCGCCGCAAGAATATTCAAAAGCGCTGAACATGTGGTTGCCCCCACCGCGCGGCAAAAAGGCCCAATAAACACTAACCTACTGCAAATAGCCCCTTTGCGCCGCGCGCTCGCTCTCCGGATCCTCTGCCACTCTTCGAACGGTACTTCTGGTGACATTCGCAAACGGCCCAAGTGCACCTCCGCTCAAATTCGTTGCCTCATTTTCATCTACTGCATTCTTAATTATTTTAATTTAATAATAATTGGAGATATTAACGTGAAAGAATTTCAATTACCTAGTTTTCTTAATCGCTTTATTTGCTCGGGTTGAAATCAAAACTTAGTAAATGCGGGTCCACCTGCCGCGGACCATTCATAAATTATTTGTAAACAAGTTTCTTTGGCGCAAAAATCGTTGGTCGCGCTAATTAATTGTAATTGTTTTTAATACTGTAGGTAAAGGATTTGCTATCCACTTTTTCCGGTGAATACTACGACGCGCCACATAATTACAATAGTCTTTGGATTTTTGAAAACACACACACGCACATCAGGCTTTCGATTAACTTTGAGTCAGGGATAAATAAATGTAAAACTTTTAAGCAGTAGTATCTCTATATTTGGGTGCTCGGGATTCGATGAAGTCAATGGAGGCCGTTTTTACCTGGTTCTTCTGGCGAGAAAGTTATCGAAGTGCTTGAAAATAAGGTGGTCGGTTTGCGAGAGGTCTTGGGAATATGGAGGGTGAGGCAGAACTTCGACACCGCTGACCATCATGCAGTAGTCTTGGACTTTTTTTAGTGGGGTTTCTTTCCATTACACGTTACGTTCCGATCCAAAAAAGGATTGTTTTGGTTGCTCAAAAGC
>JAUIMW010002417.1:0-10745 GCA_033557785.1 Enochrus cinctus | reverse complement strand
TTTCCGAAGACAGTATATCTCAAAAAGATTTCTTTACCGATGGAAGCGAGACACTTACAAAAATGTCGGATTTTAGCACATTTGCTCAAAAACTTGACGAAGTGGTAAATAGAAACAGCAAAGGTGATTTGAATGAAAAAAATGATTATTTGGAAGAGCCCCGCACTTTTGATGAAAATAGTCAAAATTTCGGGGAAGTCAATTCCAATTTCGAGGAACGGTTGCATACTTACGATAAGCAAAAAAGTAAATTTGAAGAAGAAGAACATAATTTTAATGATGATTTCGAAAAAAAAAATTGTGAACATACTTATGACTCGGATAAACTTTTTACACCAAAAGAAAATTTTAAGAACAGATCTTCTAATAAAATGGGAAAGAAACATTTCAAAAAAAAATCTAATGAGGAATCTTCTCAATCCTCAGTAAATTTTTTTCGAAGCAAGTTTAAAGTTAATGCAGCTAAAAAATCACAAAAGAGCTTGAAAAAAGAGGAGAAATTTAAAGAATATTTGACAAAATTGAAGAATAAATTTGAAAGTTTACCTGATGGCTCTGAAAAAGATAGTTTACAGCAAGTTTTGAATAAAATCCCAAAGCCTCATTTGAGCTATAAGGTTCCAAAAAGAAATATTTTTAAACCTAAAGAAATTAAGGCAAAAGTGGTGGATGTGCTTTACGATGCTAAAAATAAGTATAAGGTTAAAGAAAATCTAAATAAAAACCATGAGAAAATTAATAATAACAAAAACGAAGAACCTACACAATATTCAGGATCTGAAAGTACAGATGCAAAAAAAAATTGGCATCGAAATGTCTCGAAAATTCCAAGGTACGTAAATAATTAAATTTTTTAGAGTTTTAATCTAACCTCCTCTTTTTTTACAGGTATAAGCAATTGTATCCAAAGAAGCAGCAAAACATCATGGACATTACAGAAAATGCAAATAATTCAAATAATCGAGGTGAAACAAATTTTTCTAAGAAAATGTTCTGCAGCAAAATTCGTAAAGATGAAAATAAACAAAAGAAAACCAATATAGAAAAATGTAAAACTGAAGTTCACTGTTTGACAAAAATTCCTTATAAACGAAGGGAATTGAGTGAAATTAAGTACCAAACTAAAAAGTGTTCAAGCCAAACTAAAGTCACCACCAAAAATAATCAAAACCAAAGTAATGAACAATCGGCCAAAGATTATCAAAAACTTAAAACCTACCAGGCGATAAGTCATCCAGCCAAAAGTAATATGAAATTTGGTGAAATAAGTGCAAGGATCATCCAAAAAACAACAGAAAGATTGATAGGAAACCATCTGGACACTTTGAATAACGAAAGCCAAAATATTAATTTTACACCAAGGTCTATTTTAAGTGGTATTAACCACTCCCCTCGCACAAAATACTTCTTAAAACGATTTCTAGAAAGTCTTGGGGAGGATGAAGGTGTCAACGCATCTAAACTTGAAATTTCCATAAATAACATTTTCAATAAAGAGTATCCAGTAAACCAGTCTGATAAAAAGTTTTCTGTAGAGCATGCCTGTGCAAAAATGATAGGTATCCGAAAGAGTTCCAGCAGTCAAGACTTCTTTAAAAAAAATGAACCATCAACACAGTCGAATTCTAGTTACGAGCTCCAAATTTCCAGGTCTGACTCTAAAATTTTGATTGGATCTCCTATCAAAAGGTCTTTTTGTGGAGACTATAACAAGTCTAGAAAAGAAACTGAGAAATGTCCTTATAAATATGTGGTGAGGAAAATCGGAAAAAATAAAATGGATTTTCAACAGCAAGAACTTATAAGTTTGCAAATTCCACAACCCTTTCATAATCCTTTTCGGAGAAGAGAAACTGCAGGTATGTTATTATACATTCTTCTACTTATTTTTACTGGTTAACCTCTCCCAACCATGTGCAAATCATTTTTACTTTTTTTCTCTCTTCTTCTAGATGAGAAACCTGAACCAAATCCAGGCTCCTCAAAAGGTCCTGATCAAAACCAAGAAGAACCTTTATTGAGTAAAAAGAATGAGAAAAAAGGAAAGCAAAAAGATAAACAGAAAGTTACCAAAACCCCTAGTCAGGAACATCGAGAAAGGCTTTTGGAATACCAAGGCTACAATGCTCCAGGTGTGTCTTCATACAGTGGACTAGCATGTTACATTTGCAAAAAACTAATATGTTGCTGCCATGAAAATAGACTGCTAGAAGATCAGGATGAGTTGGTGAAGAAACAGGAGAAAAAAGAAGAACCGTTACCTTACGTCGGGCCCACTATAATAAGACCACTGAAAAAACCCAAAGAAGACAAAGGCAACAAAGATAAAACTGTTAATATGGCTTTTGTTCAAAATAACTACCCTAATAATAAAATTTGCAGCCCCAAAAAAACTGAATACCATGCTGAATTTTTAAAGCCTGTATCTATGATGCGAAACAGTGTGTTCCAAACATTTCTTTTACTTACAGACCAAGGAGCACCAGGGGATGGAAGACAAAATAATGCTCTTCCAATACCCAATCTTACTTCAAATTTTACTTCAATTCAAATTCCAAACCAGATTAACTCAAATCAATTAGGAAACAACTTATTTACAACTCCAAATCCATCAAATCCAAACCAATCTCAAACAGAAAGAACGGTTCCTAGGGGCACAACTATGATGTACAGAAAAAATTCAACCGATTCTGATTTTCCCAAATCATCTTCCTTAACCACATTATCGAAAGAAAACAAAGAAGAAACAGGATTTAGAAATAGTGATTCGAGTAGCTCAGAAACCGAAATAGATTTCAAGAGAAAGAAAAGGATTAAGTCTCGCAAAAGTGTTTCAGTTTTTGAACGCAAGAATTTGGCTTTGAAAATACAAAAATCTTTACAAGATTTCAACTCTTCTAGCTCTTCAACCTGCATTGTTTGCCAAATACAGTCAAACAACATGCAAAAACAAACAGGCGAAAAGCAAAACAGGCTGAGTAGTTTTAGTTTGCCTATAAACACGAGTTTAAATATAAAGGGTGGTTTCCAAAACCATATACTGAAAAGCAATACCAACTTGAATAGTATTTGTCAGACAACTAAAAATTTAATTCTTATTCATGATAATAACCACAAAATGGTTGGAGCAAAGGTAAGCAAGCATAATATGCATTCTAAAAACATTGAAGACATGAAAAAAGAATCTAAAAGATCTACTTGCGATGCGGAGTGCCAATCGGTTTTCGATGTTGGCTGCCAATCTTTTAATTCAACTCTTAGCCTCCCTGTGAAGTTGCCATACCAGAACTTGAACCCCAAAGTGTTTCCGTCTATAAAATCAAATATTGAGAAGAGTTTAGATAGGTCAGAGAGTGAGAAATCAGACCAGCCTTTCTTCTTACATAAAAAGCCAAAAATGCTGGAAAATTTAGGTAAATATAAGAAATTTTGATCTGTTTTTATGGAATATTTTGGAGTGGGTGTTTAATGATCTGTAACTTTTACAGAGTCTTGTAGCCTCTATCTATCTTGCTAGAGTACAGTAGATCTCCAGTTTAGCGACGGATTCGGGAACCAAGGACGCTTTCTATACTGGAACAATTCTTATGATGGATTAAAGTTCAAGTCAATTTCCAATAGTAGCGCCATCTATGATGACCTTTGAGAACTGCTTCACGTTTGAAACTTAGAGTGGAGAACTTTAAATTAGTTGTCTTTAAGCCGGTATCTCCTAAAGTGGATGATCTTAAACTGGAGTTCTATTGTAATAGTTAATCTAAACCTAAATCACTCAAAATTGAATTTTGTACCTTAATTCTAATGTGGAACTTCTATTGATGAATACTTTATCTTGTTGCTTTGGAGTTTTTGATATTTCATGATTTACTTTTTTTGCAGGTATAACAGCTACAAGTTCAAAGCAATCACAGCAAAGTGGTACCATTACATCCAAAGCTGAACCTGAGACTTTCAGTGCTGACAGTTTAAATTCGCTAGATCAAGCTAAAGACGAGCATGAATCATTAGAAAAAAGGATGACTAGTTTTCGAAATTTAGCTGAGGGTCCAATCAAAACCTACCTAGTTTATAGCAGTACAATTGAATCAGACAATCCTTATGAATACTACAAGAAAAAGAAAAAAACCGAAGAATCACAAAGTAACCCCAAGAATCATACTCCTACTCAAGTTGTGCAGGATTTCAAAAGCACCGAATTACCATGTTGTAGCACTGCCTCGAGACAAACACATGTTTCTGAAGAAAGTGGCTATGAAAGTAACATTAGTAAAAAAACCACAAAAAACATAATTAAAAAAAATGGAATGCTTATGGAACTATTCAAAAAGACACAGAAGTCTCATAAGGATTGCATTTGCTTCCAAGATAGCACCGCAAAACATGAACCACCACAACCAGGTCATAATATAAAAAATAACTTGCCAAAGCATCAAAATGTCTTTGCAACAAACTCGACCAAAACCAAAGAGAAAGATTTGAAAGTACATAACATAAGATTAATACCAAAATTCTTATCATCAAAACAAATAGAAAATAAAAATAATCCACCACCAAATATGTCAGACCAAGAATCCTCTAGTAATGAGGCCACCATGACCAGCTTCGCTGCTCTAAAACTAAGCAAACCCACAAACAACTTTGAAAATATAACTGATTTTGAAGTAAAAACAAATTCCAAAGAATCAGCCACTCCAGACAACATAGATTCTTCCTCAAGTTTACACAGAATTTTGTCAAGAAAATTAGATAGCTCTTCTTTCACTCAAATAAACAAAATGATACGATACGTCATTAATAGTTACAATGCTACAGTTGAAACTAGCGGCTTAAAACCTAACAAAACAAAGAATGATAATTTAGATCGAACTAAGCAACAAAGGTCTTCCATTTTACAAAAGTTGTACAAAGAGAAAAAAAAACTATCCAATAAGAACATTGATCAAGACGCTACTGGGACAAATTCCTCATTTCCGCCAAAAGCACCAAGCCATCGCTGGAATTCTGAGAAACAAAATGCTTTTACCCAGGACAATCCATTAAAAGGTACGTTGCTCCACATGTACAATGTGCCCAATTTGCATGGCAAAATAAAACAAAGTGTTGATTCTCTGGGTTTATCTTGTTCATTCTCAAAAGATTCCATTCTCAATGAAGCTTTTGAATTAAATCTATACAGTGAACTATTTCATATTCCTATTGAGGTTGTTAGAAGAAAAATAAGTCAAAAAGTGCCTTCCCTGGAGGTTCAGCCTCCTTCAAATGTTTCTCCAGTAGAATCAGAAAATTTACTGCCACTACCACTAGAGAGTGTAACAGAAAGTATTGAATCGATTGAATCAGTTATAGAAGAAGAAGAAAAAAAGAGTTCTGAAGAATTTATTAGCCCAAATATTTCATCTAGTACAATTACAGTGGAAGAGGAGGAGGAGGAGGAGGAGGAGGAGGAAGAGGAGGATGAGGAAGTAAAGAAAGTGGCAACCACAATCATACGCATAGTGGCTCAGTCATCTATGCGGTTCATTAAGAAAGTATTAAGTAGACATGAAGGTTAGAGCTTCACATATTTGTTGAATTGATCTTACATGTATTTTTTATAATTTCACTTATATTAAACTTGGTAACAATATTGGATTTGTCATACTAAAGTTAAGGTCCAATATTTGATTTATTGATAGAAAAAATAGAGAAAGGAAAATATAGACTTAAGGCATTTTGGATTCGGCTTTTAAAGAAAGTTATTGTAGATATTCTTGTTACTATTTACAGTGATGGTCTGCGAAATAATGAGATCTATCTAATTCTTGATACCATTATTGAAAACATCTTAAAATCAGTAACTCCTTATAGATCATAACTTAGAGATCATAACCATGGAAAATACACAAAAAATATATCGACAAATGATCAAGACTCTCACCAACCTAAGAAATATATTTTACCAAATAATCATACCCTAAAATGTCTATGATTTTTAGCACAAACCGCATGAGTATTTTCATTATTATTAAATACAATGAATACTTTTACCACTCTTTGGTTTCTTACAAAGTAACATAAAAATAATAATTACAAAAGATGTTTTTCTTCATTTGTATAAATCTATATTTTGTTGCAGATCCTAAAAAAAGTTCAGAGCGGTTTCTAATGTCAAACCTAGATGATGATGGTACGGACATTCAGACACAATCTAGAGATAACAAAAAAAAATCTAAGGGGAAAAAACGGGACAAGTCCCCCTATTTTTCAGACAGAAACAATTCTGAGATGACTTCCATTGAACCTTGTTGTCAAAAAATAAAAAAAGCATTCCAAACTATTACCGGCGAGAAAACTGATGACCCTTATCCAATAGATTCTGAACTGAATTCATACAACAAGAAAAAAGGTAGACCAAATTCAGAAATAAAAGCATCTCATTTTCAAATACCCCATATAAAAAAAGAAAAATGCGAATGTGAGAATCTTCCTGCATTAAGATCTTACAAACAGCAAGTCGAAGATTGTAAGGCTTATTACGAAAAAATTCGGTTAGAAGAACAAGCTCGAAAAAAAGGATATTATAAGCAATACACAGATTTTTGCGAGATACCATTGGCCGTTTTACTTGGAAAAAAAATTCCTCCTAAAAAACCTGAAAATACAGAAGCTGCTATTCAAACAAGTGCTATCAAAATGGAAACTTTAAAAGTAGAGGACATTCCAAAACCATCATCAATTAAGTAAGTACATTAGTCACTCGTATCCATTCATGTGTGAGTGCCACCATCACCAAATATTTTACAACAATTAAGTATTTATAATTAATAATTTTAAGATGGTCACTTGAATTTGAAAAAAAAGATATTTCTGAAATACCAAAGCCAGTAGAAAAAACTGAACCTGAGAAGAAAGAAAGAAGTATACATACCCTCTTCATTGCAGAAACACCAAAACCAACAAAGTCCGAACAAGAAGAAGTCTGTGTTCAAGAACATGAAATAGTTATAATACCAGGGGACGAGGTGGTAGTAGAAGAAAACGTGCAGGCTATGATGAGTGAAGTTTCTTATGAATCAGAAGATGACCCTGTTAAAATAAAATTCTTTATATATGATATCTTAGATCATATGGTAGAGAGTGTCTGTATTTCAGAAGAAGCAGCACAGGCAAAATTATTATCAGATGTAAAAATAATACCAGAGGAAGAAAGTTTAGAAGTAATTCAAAATGAAGAAGAGTACTTACCAGTTGTAAAACAAGAAGAACCAACAGCAGAAGATGTACACCAAAAAATGACAGACAAAGAAGTTTTCGAAAGGATATTGCACAAATATGATAAGCATGAAGACACAGCCTCAAAATTATCAAGTGACAACGATTTCTTTGCAGAACAGTTGTCTCAAGTAAAAACCCAAGAATCGGTCGAAAACATTGTTAAGCAAATACCGGAAGAAGAAGGGCAGGAACAGTCCGATACAAAACTGAAATACCATTTAAAGCCTGAAGATTTGTTGGAATTGGAAAAGAAGCACTTGCCTACAAGTACAGGTCCTTATGAAGTTGTAGATCCTGCTGAAATCGGAAAGTGCTTTACCAGAGGCTTCAGGACAGATAATATTGCATTATCAGGAGATGCTTGCTTTGCTTTTAATAAACAGGATAAGATAAAAGTGTCAAAAATGAATATGGAAGCGGAATCAATAATAGATTTTTCTGAGCGGGATACACCATTAGATTTCTTGTTGGGTCTAGGTTTCATGGTTGATGAGGCTACAAATGCTTTGAAAGATGAAGATGTTGAGCACAGATTATTAGCTGCTATTACTGAGGTTTGTTTCTTTATTTTTTTTTCGTTTTAATTTTTCTTAAATAGGCATTGTTTAGGCAAGGGTATGGATAAACCAAATAACTACAACGCAAGGAACACTGTTGTACTTGGTGGCTTTGAAAGCCAAACCAAGAACAATGCGCTACTTCCTTCAGCTTGTGGAAGCCATTATCAACAAGAGAATTATAAATGCAGTTAAATTAGATGGTTTCTTGAGGACTCTGGAGAAGATAGAAGATGGCGAAATTGGAATGATTAACATATTCGGGCTTACTCAGGTAACACTTTTTTTTTAATAAGTTCTTTGAGTATTTGAAATTTTATTTCTTGTTCAGTTTGAAGATGAAGATAATGAGGAGAAAGTTGTCAAGAACCAATTGCGTGAAGTGTTTCTTTCAGTCTACAAAGTGGCTGAAAAAGAAGCTATACATCGTGGCATTCCTCTTGGTGTGGAAGCTCTACTTTTATTGCGTATTTTGGCAGCTCGATACAGAGCAGGGTTACATCCACATTTGGAGCTTATAGCCAGGTATATTGGTAAAGGTTTGTTGGTGACAGACGTCCAATTAGAAGCGGCAATGATCTTCTTGTCAAGACTTGACACAGTCGACGTTAAGATCAAAGAATTTGAGAAATATTGCGGTATTGGGGTTGTAAATTTAGATAAAAAAATTACCTTATAGTCAATTTTTTTCTATTAAATCTACAGTATTTTAAATGCAAATTATTACTTTTTTAACTCATTTATTTCTAAATAATGCTTTGGATGGTTATATTTTTGTTAACAAATGACTACAAATTTGTTAATAAGCTAGTTTTTAGAATTGTATAACCATAAAAAATAGAAAATTAAAGCCAAGTCATTATAAACCAAAAATGTAAATTGGTTGAATTCTTAGAAAAATTGTTCAAAGATATTCTTCTACATGAATGCATTCAGCTACACGCACAATCATTGCGAAGCTGCTTAAGGTTAACTTTGACTGTGTTGTAGGATATCATATCCATCACACTATCCGTTTCTGCTGAAGATGTGTTTGTTCTTGTGGATATACTCCAGGCTGGTGAGTATATATAGATTTATTATGGTATATATAATTTGAAGAGGTTTCAAGTTCTCCTAAAAAGGAATGGAATACAGTGCTCTCACAGCTTTTTTTTACAGAAGAAGTTGAATTACCAGCAAGTCATACTTTCAGTGACGAATATTCTTTTATATGAATACTGGTGGATGCTACGACTTCTCTACCGGAAATCGTAGTGATGTGTCAATCCACTCTCCAAAATCATGGAGTCGTGGTATTTAAAATCGTTTATGATGATGCAATCTATTGTTGTGTATTGTGATATTGTCGGAACAGATCGTGACATCATAAAACTAAGTCGATGTTTTGTTCGCACTGCAGAGATCTATATTGAAGTCCTCACATAAGCAGACTTTGTTTTTCTTTAATTTGTTTTCCAAGATGTTAAGCATATGCAAGAGAACGTCAAAAAGTATCTGCTTGTCACCGTTTGGGGGTCTGTATATGGAAATAACTATTATCCTTGATCGATCCAATTCTACCTTCAATATTTGACCATTTGCTTTTTCCTTTAAGGTGCAATAGTTCAGTACAATTAACCTCTTCATGGACATAAATTATGCAGCCACCACATCTGCCACTTGAACAGGTGAAACAAGAAGCAACCTTGTAGCCTTAGAAGTTGAGAGAATCTTCCTCTTGTGATTGAAGTCAGTGTTCAGTTAGCGCAATCAATTTCGGGCTAATCTTCTCTGAGTCGAGACAGAGTTTCAGCTCCCCAAACTTGTTACTTTTGCTCTGTATATTGATGTGTAACAAACTACACAGCGTGCCACACTCCGTCGCATCAGATTCCTCCCCCCGAACTAAGTGCATTCCATTCTCTGCACTCTCAGTCAATTGTGTCTTTCTGAGTATTGTAAATTTAATATTTCACTTTTTTATTTTCTTTGTAAGCACTTTTGTATGACGTTTACTCATATCTCATATTTTTACGATTAAACATCTGTTAAGAAAAAAATGATCATCTAAATCATACTTGTAATGATTTGTAAATTTGGTTACCTAACACAAACATATTGTATTTTGCTTTTAGCTAGGCAACCGAAAGTATTCTGTGCATTTTTGTTTTAAAATACGCTTATAACAAATTACACCTTGATTACAAAACATAATTTAGAGTCAAAAATTTAAGTTAAATATATGCAAAAATTATTATTATTACTACTTTTTATAATATAGAAGTTGTATTATTTATTTACCTTTAATGATGAAATTATATCCAAAAAATACTACACTGTCCAAAATTTGTTTGTTTTGATATAATTGTACTGGTATTAACATTTGAATTTCAAGAATACAACACAAACTATTTATTGACTCAGTTTGCTGACTTTTTAACTTACGCATTTTAATTAAATAATTATTAAAAACTAAAAAAGAAAAACACACTTGACAGTTGACAACTTGAATGACAATTGTCAAATAAAATGCATTCAACATTTAAACAAAAAATTACTGATATATAGAATGAGAGCTTCTTTTATTGTTTTCATTCTATTCCAATATAGGGATTTTTTGATTTTTAGCAATAAAAGAAGTACCACTGGGGATCTGGGGAATATGGTACCCTCCAGGTACACTATCATCTACAAACTCCGTATGTATTTAAAAATTTTGATGTTCATTTTAAGTTCAATAAGAACCAATAAGATGCTCCGTGGATAACAGATAGTCAGATCTCTCTGTGATAAAGCTTATAGGGGGTGTAGATCATCGGGGCAGGTATCTGATTGGAAGTACTATCGACAACTAAGAATCTCCTTAGACTACATTATGGGTGCTGCGAATAGGGGAGATCTAACAGCTTTGGTGTTTCTAGATTTTTCCAGAGCCTTTGATTCTATTAATTA
>JAUIMW010002416.1:0-10752 GCA_033557785.1 Enochrus cinctus | reverse complement strand
CCTTTTATTGGGATTTAGGATCGAAATGAACAATCTGATAGAACTTAATGGAGTCTACCGTCTCGTAAAATTAATGGTGGGTTTGGCGACCTTATTTTGAATATAATGTGGGGATATTTTTCTCAAAACTTGCAGTTTGCTTACTCGAATAAGCTCAGGCTGTCCACTTTTTTGATAGTTTTATTGAGAGTACATACGTATTTAGTTTCTAGATTCTAGATATCACTTATAAGTACGTAGATAGCAGTGTACCTGAAGGTTATTCCACGTCCCACAACTCGCTGGTGTTCTGGTGGTGGTCTGAAGGATATGGTTCTTTGTGTTCTTATTTTATGTTGTTTCCAATATAGGAAGACCTACTGATTTACAGCAATTAAAGAAATACAACCAAGGGTCTAGAAGTTTACTAATTTTTAAACTCTTAAAAAAATGTCCCCTTAACCTCTTGATGATCCTTCTAAAAATAATCTACGTTATTCTGATTATATTAAAAAATTCAAAACATGGAATAAATTATCAATAATTATAAAAGAAAAAATGATGAACTACCAGGAATTCAGCGGAGCATGGCATATCCTCCAAGTACTCTAAAAAAAATTTAATACAAATAGAATTATGTAGATAGCAGTGTATCTGGAGAACATTCCATGTCCCCCAGACCTCCTGGACCACCAAGAAGTCTGAGGAGCATGGGAAACTCTCCAAAATATAATTTAATTTAGTTGGCTAAACTTAAGAGAAGAGTGTTATTAAGATTTTGAAATACAATTAGAAGTGTACCTAAAGGCTATTTCATGTGCTCCACACCCCCTGGTGGCCCTTCTTTTATATTGTCTATTAATATATTCAAAAGAAGAGAGTTAATTATTTAGAAAAAAATAAAGAAGAGCCAAGAGGACTAAGGGACATGGAACGTTCTCCAGGTGCATTACAAGTTAGAATAATTGTATTTAAAAATCTTCAGACTCCCTGGTGGCTTCACTTTTATATATCTATGTTGAAAGAGAGTAAAAAATAAATTGATAGAGGACCATCAGGAGGTCTGAGGGACATGGAATGTCATCCAGGTGCTCTGCAGACTACTCTCTTTTCATTTACATGAAGAGTGTTGTTAAAATTTTTTAAATTAATTAGAATACCGTAAAGAAGAGTGAATTAGAATATCGTAGATGACAGTGTTTTATGTTATTTGTTAATTTATTCCAATGTAGAGAAGTTTAACCATTTTTATACAAAAAATAAACATAAAATGTCCTCCAGGTACTCCTGGTGGTTCTTCTTTTATGATGTTTGTTAATTCATGCCTTATGTAGAGATATTTAACAAGAAAAATGAACCACCAGGAGATCTAGTGCTTCTCATTATCATCTGTTAACATATTATCAAGTGAATACAATTAGAATAACGTAGATAGCCTGTCTGTCATTTCCAACCTCCATCTGGAAAGCATGGCATATCCTCCACGTACTCTGAAAACTTCTTATATATCTAATTTAACCTTAATGAAGTGTTATCAAGATGTTTGAATATAATTAGAATAACATAATTACCAGTGTACTCGGAGAACATTCCATGTCCCCCAGATCTTCTGGTGGTTCTTCTTTTACGTTTATTAGTTTATTTCAATGTAGAGATGTTTCTTTAAGTTTCATCATCCAATAATAAACCTGAAGGACATTCCCCCAGGCCCCTGATGCCCTTTCTTTTATAGTTTAAAAATCAATAAACATCTCTATATTGAAACAGAATAAAAAATAAATTAAAATTACTCACAGATGCGTTTTAATATCTTATTATAAGTATTCATCATTTCTATGAGTTTATTCAACCTATAATAACATAGTTTGCAATGTACAACATAGAGATGTTTTTTAACATTAATCATTTCTTTAAGTTTATTCAGCCAATAGGAAAAACGTAGTTTGCAGAATAACTCAAGGACATTCCATGTCCGCCAGACCGCCGGATGGTTCTTTATTTTTTGTTAAAAATCATTAAACATCTCTACATTCGAATAAATTAATAGACATCGTAAAAGGAGAGCCATGGAATGTCCTCCAGGTACACTGCTATCTACGTTATTCTAACTGTATTTAAAAATGTTGATAACACTCTTCGTAAAAGTTTAATCAACTATATGAGAAGAGCATGTTCCAGAAAAATCAACAGACATCATAAAAGAAGGTCAACCAGACAGTTTGAGGGACATAATATTATTTAAATGAGAAGAGCGCAGTTTGCTGAGTACCTGGAGGATATTCCATGTCCCCCAGACCTCCTGGTGGTCTTTTTCAATTCCTTTTTTACTCTATTTCAATATAGAGATGTTCACTGATTTCTAAACTACAAAAAAAGGACCACCAGGGGGTCTGGGGGACATGGAATGTCCTCCAGGTACATTGCTTTTACGTACTCTAAATTGTGTCCATAAATCTTCTTATCATTTCTTTAAGTTTATACAGCCAATAGGAAGAACGTAGTTTGCATTGTACTTGGAGAACAGTCCATGTCCTTAAGAAGAATTAAACACTTTCACATTGGAATAAATTAATATACATCATAAACGAAGCCATCAGGTTTGGGAGACATAGAATGTTCTCCAGGCACTCTTCAAGCTACGCTCTTCTCATTTAGTTGGTCTCCTAGACCCCTTCTTCTGTGTGAATTTTTTAATATTATCAAAATAACGTAGATACCCGTGTGATTGGAGGACATTCCATGTCCCAT
Source organism: Enochrus cinctus (assembly GCA_033557785.1). NCBI lineage: Eukaryota > Metazoa > Arthropoda > Insecta > Coleoptera > Hydrophilidae > Enochrus > Enochrus cinctus. The sequence goes on along the minus strand of JAUIMW010002416.1, from coordinate 8,025 downwards.
AGACCTCTTCTTTTTATAATGCCTGTTAATGTATTTCAATATAGAGATGAAAGAGAAAATAAAAACATGGAATGCAAATTGCAAATTACACTTTATTGATTTAGTTGGTTAAAAGTTAATTAAAAGTGTGATGAAGATTTTTGGCAATTATTATAAAGTAAAGAAGTAAAAGAAGAGTGTTGATTGTTGTCTGTTAATTTATTTTTAAACTAAAAAAAAAAAGAACCACCAGGAGGTTTAGGAGACATGTAATGTACTCCAAATGCTCTGCAACCTACGCTCTTCTGATTTAGTTTGTTAAAATTGTTAAAGAGTGTTATATTGAAATAAATTTAAAACACTTTTCATTAAAGATTAAACAGTTGAATGAAAAGGTAGTAGTTTGCAGAATATTTGGAGGACATTCCATGTCTCCGAGACCTGTCCATGAAACATAAAATGTTTTCCAAATATATTGTTATTAACGTTATTCTAATTACATTCAAAAATCTTAATAACAACCTATATTAAAGTTTAACAAACTTAAACATTTCAACATTGGAATAAATTAACAGACATTATAGAAGAAGCCACCAGGATGGCCTGGAGGGCATGAAATATTCTTCATGTACACTGCTGTTTACGATCATCTAATTAATTCTTCTTTTACTTCTTTACGTTATTCTAATTGTATTAAAAAATCTCTTCATTAAAGTTTAAGCAAACTAAAGGAGAAGAGCGTAATTTGCAGAGTACCTGAAGGACATTCCATGTTCTCAAGACCCTCTGGTAAAAAAATCATTAAATATCTCTAGTCTGGAGTGGATGGGATATTATTTTATTTGTATTTAAAGATCTTGATGACGCTCTTCTTTAAAGTTTAACATACTAAATGAGAAGAACGTACATTTTTTGTTAAAAATCTCTACATTGGCATAAATTAACAGAAGTTAAAAATCAATAAACATCTCGCTTGCCAAATAGAGTATGAGACAACAAAAAAAAACGCCAGGGGGTCTGGGGAACATGGAATATCCTCCAGGTACTCGGCAAACTACGTTTTTCGTATTCGTTGGTTTAGCTTAGATAAATTATGAGCACCATCAAGAATTTTAGGTAAATTAGAAATACGTAGAAGACAGTACACCTGGAGGACATTCCATGTCCCTCAGACCCTGGTGTTCTTCTTTTTATTGAAGTTAAAAATCTCTAGTCAAATAGAGTATAAAACAACATAAAAAAGAGCCACCAGTGGGTCGAGGAACATGGCACGTCTTCCAAGTACAGTGCTATCTACGTTATTCTAACTGTATTCAAAAACTTTGATGACTCCTCATTAAAGTTTAGTTTGCTCAAAGAAGAGCAGCTTACAGAGTACCTAGAGAACATTGCATTATTTTTTGTTAAAAGTAATTAAACATTTCTACATTAGAATAAATTATCTGACACCATAAAAGAAGCCACCAGGTCTGGAAGACATGGAAAGTTCTCCATATACTCTACAAACTACGCTTTTCTCATTTAGTTGGTCAAATTTTAGTGTGTAATCAAATTTTTTTTATTTCGATTAGAATAACGTAGACAGCAATGTACTTGGAGACACGCCATGTCCTCCAGACTCCCTAGTGGCTTTTCTTTTATATTGTCTGAAAATCATTTAACATTTCTACATTGTAATAAATTTAAAGACATCGTAAAAGAATAGCCACCAGGGGGCCTGAAAGACATTTCATAACACTGCATTAAAGTTAAAGCATCAACTGTATGAGAAGAGATTGAAAAAAAAAACCAGGAAGGTAACATTGATCATTTACTTAAATGTACCTGGAGGACATTCCATCTTCCCAAGACCCCTGGTGGTCCTTCTTTTAACTCTATTTAATATAACTTTTATATTGCTTGATATATAATGTGATCCAGGTAGTTATTCTAATTATATTAACATTTTTGATAACACTCTTCCTCACTCATTCCATGTCCCCCAAACCCCCTGGTGGTCCTTCTTTTATTAAAAAAAAAAACATCTCTTTATTGAAGTAGAATAAAAATAACATGAAAGAAGGACACCAAGGGGTCTGGGGGACATAGAATGCCTGATTTTTTAAATTTAATCACTCGACAATAACAAGGTAATTAGTAAGGAAGTGTAGATAAGAGTACATTGATAGTAGTGTACCTGGAAGACATTCCATGTTCCCCAGACCCCCTGGTGGTCCTTCTTTCACTTGAAAAATCAGTAAATCTCTCTCTGTTGAAACAGAATAAAAACAATATGAAAAAAGGACACCAGGGGGTCTGGGGGACATGGAATGTCCTCCAGGTACACTACTATCAATGTACTCTTATCTATACTTCCTTACTAATTACCTTCTTATTATCGAATAATTAAACTTAAAAAAATCAAACAAATAAAGGTAATACCTTTAAAACAAACAAAAGTATCAAAGATATCTTTAAATATCAATCAGAGGTACGTTGATGGCAGTGCAACTGGAGGACATTCCATGTCCCCCAGACCCCCTGGTGTCCTTTCATGTTATTTTTATTCTACTTTAATGAAGAGATGTTTTTTTTTAAAAAGAACGGGGACCACCAGGGGATCTGGGAGACATGAAATGTCCTCCAGGTACACTACTATCAATGTACTCTTATCTACACTTCCTTACTAATTACCTTCTTTTTATCGAGTGATTAAATTTAAAAAATCAAATAAATAAAAGTATAAAAGAGATCTTTAATCCCTTGTCTATTTCAATATAGAGATAATAACGGATTTTAACAATAAGAAAGACCCTGGTGGTCCTTTTTTTACTTGAAAAAATCAGTAAACATCCCTTTGTTGAAGTAGAATAAAAACAGCATGAAAGATGGACACCAGGGGGTCTGGGGGACATGGAATGTCCTCCAAGTGCACTGCTATCAACGTACCTCTGCTTGATATTTAAAGATCTCTTTAATACTTTTATTTATCTGATTTTTTTAAAGTTTTTAAGTTCGATAATAAGAAAGTAATTAGTAAGGAAGTGTAGATAAGAGTACCTTGATAGTAGTGTACCTGGAGGACATTTCATGTCCCCTAGACTCCCTGGTGGTCCTTCTTTTACTTAAAAAATCAGTAAACATCTCGTGATTGACAATATACCTCAAGAACATTTCATGTTCTTCCAGAATCTCTCGTGGTCCTCTTCTCCGGGGTGTCTGAGAAACATGAAATGTCCTTCAGGTACTTTTTAACTACATTTCTCACATTGAGTTTGACTATATCATCTACGTATTTATTAATGATATCACATGTTTGAGTTTAAACCTTCAATATGAAAAATAATAAAAAGTTTAAACATAACAAGAATTATCATGATTTCTAGTGATAAATATTGGGGTACATGAAGGACTGTTTCTTGAGGTCCCTAGATGCCTTTTTTGTTATTTTAAATTCTATTTCATTATTTTATAACGTTTTTATATAAACTTTTATTTCAATTTCAATAAAGGGATGATTATTGATTTTTAAAAATGAAAAAGAGATCCATCTGATGGCCTGGGGCTCATGGACATTTTCCCTAGGTACTTCCCTACTAATTACCTTCCTATTATCGAGTGATTAAACTTAAAAAAATCAGACAAATAAAAGTATTAAAGATATTTTTAAATATCATTCAGAAATACGTTGATGGCTGTACACTTGGAGGACATTCCATGTCCCCCAGACCCCCTGGTGTCCTTCTTTCATGTTATTTTTACTCTACTTCAATAAAGAGATGATTTTTTTTAATAAAACAAGGACCACCAGGGGGTCAGGGGGACATGGAATGTCCTTCAGGTAGTAGAAAAACGAAGCTCTTCTTATTGTTTCATTAAATTACGTGAAATGAAGAGTGTTAAACACAATTAGAAATATATAGATAACCGAGTATCTGAATGTTTATTGATTTTCAAACATAAATAAATGAAAAGTTATCAAGATTTTTAAACACTAATTAGGAGCACGTAACTAGTAATGTAGAAACCGAGTACTTGGGAGGACATTCCATACTTCATCCTTATGTTTAGTGTCTATCTCTATTTCAAATATCAACTTAAATGTCAATTTTTAACAATAAGAAAGAGGACCATTAGGGAGTCTAGGAGACATGGAATGTTTTCCAAGTATATTACTGAGTACGTACTTCTAATTGGTGTTAAAAAAATCTTGATAACTTTTCATTTATTTATGTTTTGGTTTGGTTTACCAAGTATTTGTGTGATTTGTAAAATATTAATTAAGTTACTGTATACTGCCCCCAAACGTATTATTCTATAAGTAAGCAGCTATTCTGTTAGCGCCATGTATATGTTTATTAGGGAAGCTCTTGAGAGGATTGATCTTAACATTCTGTATTTACTTATACCATATTTGATTTTTTTGTTTATATTTAGAATATGAACTTGCCAATTTCATATATATTATCTATTGTGATTCCTTAATATTTGATCGTTCTTGATGACTTGATACTTTGACAACTACAGTGTGAATTTGAGCATTGATAGTCATGAATTTTTGTTTTATTGAACTCATTGTTTTCGTATGGTGACTGTTTAAAAGGGATGAAGGTAGTTTTTTCCATGTTTAGCGTTAATAAATTCTGATTTAGCCATTCTTTCATTATTCACAGTGATTCTTCTGTTTTTTTTCAAAACAATTCAGCCAATTCTCACCTTTAACAACAAGGGCAGTGTCGTCTGCACAACAAAAAACTTGTGTCATGTATTCTAAGTCTGCTAGGTTGTTAATATGTATTAGAAACAATAAGGGGCCAAGCACTGTGCCTTGGGATACACCAATTTGCATATTTCTTTTCGTGCTAATAGTGGAACCTATTTTTACGTTCTGGACTCGATTATTTAAATTTTAAATTACTAATATGCAGTATAAGTTCGTTTTGAGTGATCGGTTCTTAAGGCAAACTTTTTGGGACGAATTTTGTTTTAATTGAGTTTAGGTGTTAGAGTCTATGTTTTTTGCCATATTAATCGAAATCGAAGTAAAATATTCGTTGAATTCTTCACTCATTATTTTGTGGTCATTAATTTCGATTCCAGATTCAGATATTATGGTCTTTATATCATTTGCCTGTTTGTTACCTTTTGTAAGTTCATTAGCTTTGATTTCTTTCGTTACTGACTCTTTTTTTGATTTTACTCATTCTTGTCGGTTTAATAATGCAAGACGTATATCCATACCCCTCTAATATGTTTAAATACTCATTCACACTAGGATTATCATTGTTTAGTATATCTACGTTCAAATCTCCAATTAGAAAATTTATGCCAGCCTTTGTTTTTTGAGTTCCATTGAGAGTGTAGAGAAGGATACTTCTGTTATTCGTATTGTTTCCATTCCACTATTTTTATGCTTTTTTAATGTGTATATTACAATTCCGTCGTTTTGTTTAAAAGATGCATTATTATAAAAGACTTCATACCTTAGTAGTTGATAGTGATAATGATAATGTTTATTGGCCAATAATTTCATACATTAAGTATAAGGCAAGTAAATACATAAATCATTAAATAAAACTATATAAGAACACACATTTCAGTCTACTCTAATAGATACAATACATGTTAACAAAATAAAAGATCAATCATTAACGATATCAACATCAACAAATAGAATGCAAATATCACAGTTGTCATTACTCCATAAAAATGTTTATAAAGAGAATAAAAAAATGCAAGTTCCCTATAAAGATTCAATGTGTCCCTGAACCCCAAAACTAGTTGATTTTCAATTGAAATTATAACAAGATATAAAAATTTGTATTAATTAAATAATAAAAAAGTATTGTACATTTTTAAAATAAATAAGTAAATGTTAAAAAACAATAGCATTGAAATATAAATAAAACTCTATGGAAGAAAGGAACACTTAGAAGTTTTCGTCACGAAAAATAAATCAAGCCGTTGCCTTTGCACCATAAAATCGTTTGACAAAGTAATCATTTACAAGTAATGACAATAAATGGTTCAATTATTTCAAATTGAGACTTATTATCCTGGCTAATTTCGAAAAAAATAAATAATTGGAGTACAGATTGATATAAATTAAGTGGGCATTGTTAAGAAAGAGCCGAAGAATCGACTCGTAGGCACTTATAATTGCGACCATTTTTCCTCGTCCGTCTTATTTCTCAGTTTCATCCAACCGTGTCTCTCGCTTCTTACGGTTCATAAACCATCAAGGACTTGTCTCATTTTTTTTCAAATCATTATCTAATGGAACAAGATACTTAGATTCAATTTGCGTTTTATAAACATTTGGAAGCAACGCGTTAAAATCATTACGAGATAGTTTGAAGATCACGTGAGTGGCAGCAATTTTTAGTGGATAACGTCCTAGGGTACTAATTAGAACAGTTGTTAACATTAGATTTAGTTACCCATCAGCAATTTTGATGATTAGTTCGAAGTAACAATTACTTTTGAGGCAATTAGAGCGTGGATGCAAGTCTCGACTGCAAGACTTTTGAGAAAGCAAATTCAAACGGTTTTAAAAAGTGCTTTTCGTACGGTGACAGACGAAAGTACCTTCATGGAGTACGAACACCACTCGGAAGAATTAACTGTATTGGAATTCTTTAATCTATAAATCTAAATTCGCCTTTTAAGGCAACCACTTTCGAACTCAATATAAAATATTTTTTTAGTTCTTTAGATATTTCGGTGCCCTAGCAAGTTTCTATATAAGTACCATTAGAATTAGAATTTTAAATTGCGGTGCTCGTACTTTCATGTCGTATAAATAAATTTAGTTAAAGTGGCGTACGTGTTCGCGATAAAATTTATAATTAATGTGTATTAACTAACTGTGAACAGAATTAGAATTATCAAGATCATTTTCTAGTTAATAAAGTTGGTCAGGTATAATTCTTCCATAACTGCCATATCTACAATTGATGTAAGAAACCGAAGCTCTAAGGTTGAATCACTTAACATACAATCACACCTGCAGTTTCAATTGTAAATTGCAGCCTTTGGGAAACCTGAGATTTATGATGGGAAATAAGTTTAAATAGCAGGGCAGGCGCGTGCGTTGTTTTCTAAAAAAAAATATTTAAATGCCGTGCCATTTGCATTCTAATTGTGGAGTTTATGAACAAAAGCTTGTAACAACAAACATTTAACGGTATACCTACGAAAATAATTCACAAATATTAATTGCCTGCTGTTGGAGATAAATATCAGGGACCGTAAGGTGTATCACATTTATCATTGCTGTTTCTTGGTTGGTGTTAATTATTTACTTTTAAGTGGAAAATAAAACACAAAAATTTAAATTTAGAATATATTGAGTTGTTCGGAAAGTAATTTCGTTTTTTTCCCAACAGATAGAGCTAATCATATTTTATAGCCAACGGTTCACACTTCGCGTCGCATACAAGTTATATATTTTTTGAGGTGGTATAGTAAGGCTTGTTTGTTAAAAATTGTTAAAACTCAACAATATATTTGTTTTTAATTTGAATAGAAATAATCGATCAAGATAGTAGTTCTCAAAGAACATCTTAGATGGCGCACTAAGAACTCTTCCAGTTTAGGAAGCATCCTTGAGTTCCTGAATTCCTTCTTAAATTGGAGTTCTACTGTATTTGAATATGATGTGCGCATTATTTAGAAAAGCAAAACACTAGAATAAGATGCATATATTCTTTTGGCAGGCAAAACACATTGCAGTAAGAAAAGTGCATTATTTTGGCAATCAAAATATACTGTTGTCACGAAGGGCGATAAATAAAAACTTAAGCATTCGCTTTAGCAAATCTCGGCGAGCAGCGAAGCTGCGAGTGTCAAGGGTTAGATTTTAAGAAGATTATATAATGTTATAGATTGACAAACATAAAAACTGTTTGTTTGTCAACCTATCAAATTATATAATCTTATTAATCCATATTATAATCCAATTATAAAACAGAGGTTTGTGGTGTATGTCTGTGTGTGTGAATAACTAGACCTGATAATAATATTCTTTTCAGATTACAACATCCAAGAGGACAATGTCTCTATTAG
>JAUIMW010002415.1:0-10755 GCA_033557785.1 Enochrus cinctus | reverse complement strand
TATATATATATATATATATATAGTGTCTCCACGGATCGACGTTACTATACTTATGAACTTTTTTATTTATAATTTTTCGAGAAAAAAACAATTCTTTACAAAAAAGAACTGCCACCTAACCGTTGCCTTAGTAACAACCCCCGTAATACTGACTTAATAGTACTACACTCCAACCCTTCAGAAGACTGTTGCTTTCATAGTCCCTCCCGATGTACTGACCACTTAACTCTACCGAACTACTCTTCCTAACCACCCTCGAAGAACTGCCTATGTAACTTTCTCGAACTATCCTTCGCAGCAACCCCAGGAGAACTGTCTATTTAAGTATACCGTACTACCATTTGTAACCACCCCTGGAGAACAGTACCACTAACCGCCCCCGACGAACCGATATCCGTGCTTCATTCCCTTTCCTTTATTCTTTAATCCAATCAAATTCTGGCTTGTTTAATTGACAGTTTTTTAGCAGCCAACAAGACTCCGCTAGTAAAAGTATTGTCGACTTACGGTTCCTCTTGTGTTTTCCTCAGAGGAAAATTTGTGGGCCAAATTAAACTTGTAAAATTCGACTTTACTTTTGGTTTTTCCCAACGGTTTACACTCGGCCAAACGAAAGCTATTGTTCAGATATTTTTAGTAAGCTCTACTTTAATACTCTAAAATGTTTTTAACACAAAAGCGTTATATTTTATATTTATATTACGCCGGAATTCTCGAACATTTTCGACCATTGAGAAAAAAGCTGTTTTCTTTCCCAAACAATCCTACCATCATTGTCAATTCTGAAGAACAGCTGTAACCGGAAGAAGGCGCAGTTAATTTCCGGATGCTTCACAACCATAATGGCATAAAACCTCACCTGCGAAGACCATTAAAATGAGAAGACATCAGAGTGGTAGAGGTGGTTCCTAAGAAAATCAATCCCTGCTTCCTACGTTCTTTCTGTTGATTAGTAAAACATAAACAAATTAGGAGTTATCAAGTTATAAACTCGAATTAAGACTTCGTAGAAAGAGATGTCCACACTTGTACCATATTTTTTAAAGTTGTCTGCTACTCTATTCAAATTTAGAGAATTTAATTAAAAACTTGTGCCGAAAAAGCTATGTTAAATAAAAACGTTTTATTTCATAAATATTAAACAATTTATTAATAATCCAATCAATGAAAAAATAATTTATGTTTATCTTTATTTCAATTAAATGTTATCAGATCACATAAATATTTCAAATAAATAATTTTATTAATTATTTTAATATAACAAAATTATTAACTAAAATACTCTACATTCAATTTGCCGAATAGTTTCAACTTGGCAATTTCGGGTTGAAATTCACGTGGTCTCAACCTTTCTTTAATTTATTCCATTTGAATGGACAAACCTAACGTTTTAACTTGTATATTTACATAAAAAAAGCTCGCGCTATATTAGACTGACCTACTAGCTGCCATAACAGAAAGGTACTTAAACAATGGAAATAATTCCGACTACCGGCAAAAACAAGCTCTTGGGAGTGTGGTGTCTGTTGCAGGCGTAAGAAGAATGAGAAAAATCCGAAGAGTCTCGGTACTAGTGCGAGATATATCACACTGAAGGAGAATTTTTTCTTATACAATTAGTCACAAAATAGCTTTTATGTAGGAAAAATATATAAAAACTCATTCATAGAATGATTTTTTTAAATAACATGACTATGCAATAGGAAAAATAAGGTAAATGAACAAATTAACAAATTCTTACTTAAACTGAAAATTTAACTCAAAAAAAAAGAAAAACAAAGAGAAAAATATTGAAATTAATTACTAGTTTGTTTGATCTTGGTTATTATCATCGAGTGCACAAACTCGTCAAAACAAAATCAGCCCTCGAAGAACTAAAAAAGTTACGCGAAAGGATGGAGGAAACCAGTAAACCGGAGAGAAAAAACACTAAAAAGAAAAACAAGACGGTAGAGATTGGCACACAAACAGAACTGACAAAACCAAAAACAAAAGACAAAGGAGACTGACTTATTTGGACAATAAGAGTGAAAACCTACGTAAATTTCCAAGCCACTAAGAATCGAACTTGGAAACTTGTCATGGGTAACCAACAGCGCAAAAAAAGACACCGTACAAGGACCAGGAGAAAACAGGTATCTACAAACGATATCTAAGTAGATACCCAAAAAAGGCGCCCGCAAACAGAAACTACAGACTCTTCAAGATCACAACAAGAACACCAAGTCAAGATTTCTCGCTACGGCACAGAGAGATCACTTTTTTGCTCTTAGAAAAATGACAACAGGACGGGCTACCGTTTAAAAAAAATGATGGAGTTCATCTTTGCGAGATATGATGAAAGTACTACTAATGGTCATCACTTCGATAGTTCGAAGCAGGTCAGAAAATCTTTTAACATAAAAGAAAAGATCGTCAAACAAACAAGAACCCGCGAAACGTGTGGTAATTACAAAGAAAAGCGTCAAGGACAGAGGCATAATTATAGTGGACTAGGAGTGTACGAAGTCAAGTTCAAAGAGGGAATTGCCAAAGAGACCAACTTCCGTGTCCTAAATCTCAGCGTAGCAGCGACCAAGGAAGAAATAGAAGAAGTTCTCTCTGAACATGCTAGGAGAACCAGCTCAGGCTCCTTAGAAGTAGTTGCTATAAAAAAAAAACAGAAAAGACAGACAAATGGCCATAGGGTATCTGGCGTTCAGCACTAAAAATGACAAAACGCATAAAAATCGACTTGACTGCGTACAGTAACAAAGAAAAGAAGTACGGATGCATAGTGGCTGATAGGCGATCACACTTCTGGGAGTGCGCTAAAAAGGGTAACTCAGTAAAAAGATATAGCAAACGTAAAAGTAAAAGTAAAAGTAAGTAAACATTATAGATAGTTCTTCTTCTACAAAAAAATTCTGGTAGCCAACAAACAACTAGCCACAAAAGTAGTTGCCAAAGGAAGCGGTCACATTTGCGTTAAAATTGAAAAACAGAGCCCCAATTGTGATCTCATGCAGTTCGACGGTCAGGAGCTTTGCTGAAAACAATCCTAAGACAATCACTGCGGGTGATAAACAACGACAACGACATCAAGAAATGGAAAGTTTTGGAAAGCTAGCAAAAACTGAAACAGCCGAAAAACAAAAAATCAGTGGATAAGTGCTGATGATCAAATACACATACGAAATGCCTACGTCTCCCCAGAGATGCAGAAGATAGTAGGCTATCTAAAGGCAGATATGTCCCCATCGACAGAGATAAGCCCCAAATGACAGCAGGAATTTAAGGCTCCAAGCTGGTCTCCATCCTGTGGAACATCCTTTACGACGGGGTATTAAGAATAGAGCTTCCAAACATAAGAACTATAGCCTATGCCGATGACCTAGCGGTAGCAAATACGGAGGACGACCTAGGGGAAAAACCTAAGACGACTTTGGGCAGGCTCAATAAATGAGTGAGAAGTAGAGGGCCACCCTGGCACCAGAAAAGACGGAGGTGGTTTTACTGAGCGGTAGAAAAAAGAAAAGAAGGCCTTTAGTGGGGGACATAACAGTAGCACCAGGAAAAAATTACCTAGGTTTCGCCATAGACGGGTCTCTAAAATTCAGAAAACATGGAAAGTATGTCGCGGAGAAAGCAACGAAAGCAAGAGTGTGGCTGTGCTGAGCAGATTCCTTCCAAATTTAGTGGTAGCAGTGGTCAAGGGAATGGTGCTCGATGACCTAAAAGCAAGCATTAGAAGAAAAAGAGCACGAGGCAATAAAAAATGGGAGTGGTTCTTGAAATCAAACCGTGGATAGGATGCAGGCACAAAGAGATTGATTCGACAGTACACCTAACCCAAAAGGGGTCCTTCACGGATATTTTACCACCTGCCAAAAAAAAAATTATTATCACCAATAACAATGAATCGATTAAGAGCATTTAAAGTACTGGCAAATTTAGGAAGATTGTAGTTAGCAGGAGTAAAATGCGTAAGATAACCTAAACCGTGTTTTAACCAATGTTAAATTAATATACGAATTCATGATTATACTAAGAGTGCTTAAATCTCAGATTTCGTGACCTCGCATATCTGAAATGATCATTAAAAATATTTTACGCTTTGTCATGTCAAAAGTAAAAGTGTATAAGTTCTCTTCCCATCCTGCATATAAAAACTTATATTTCAAAATTTGTATTTTATATTTATTTTACATATTTTACCATTAAAATTTAATCAAGCAAAACACACTATTATTAAGAACTAAGTCTACTCACCTATGTACAAGAAACACAAAAACGAAGTACCCTATTACTCCGGATCCCAAAACGCAACTTTCTTTTGATCGTTTGACTTCAGATTCTTGTCTCAACTATTCACTGAAACCCACTCATGGTTTTTCTCGTTGGTTATGATCAAAGAGTTTTTCATATTCATATCTTTTTTATTTGGAGTATCAAGTGTTATCAAGGTGGTGTCCTGAGTACCTTGCCTTTGGAGTAATGTATTTTTTCTGTACATTATCTGAGTATCTACCGTTGTGCCCTGAAACAAGAGGACAAACGTGAAAGCCTTTTCCTAAAATAAGAACCATCCAATGAATACAAATAGCGTATGTCATTTTTACTCTCTAGTGTACTGTATTGTGAATTTAATTTAATTTTCAGAGTGAAGGGCTGTGAAATGGAAAAAGCGCGTAATTTTGTTATTATTAAAGGATATTTTTTCATTTGCTTACCTGCGTGTGCCGCCTATATGTTGAATTAAAACTTGTTTCGCAGTTGGCTGTGGACGGTAAACTTCGTTGTAGTCTCCTAGGATCTCTGCAGCAGAGGTATCGGTTGAAATGTTGCCGGAAAACGCCGCTTACGCAATACAGAGCCACTGGGTTAACGCAAGAATTGAGAAAGCTAAAAGTTCAATTAAATTGAATTAAAACATTTAATTTAATTTAGACTAGAATTTAGAAGGTACCTCAAGCAGAATCCAATAATTTTCAGACTATGCCAAAAATCGTCATATTCCTGTTCAGAATTTGGGTTTAGTGCAAACCAGAGGATAAACAGATGGTATGGAAAGAAGCACAAGAAAAACACTGAAAATAATAGGTTTTTATTAGGTGCAGTTCAACATGTAAATCGAAGAATTAGCATTCTACTAAAATGATGCATCTCATATTTTATAAATTCAAGTAATAAAGAAGAGTTTTCTGCATGAAATCCGAATATATTACCATGCGAATACGTTAATAATTCATTTTTGTTTCTTTTTAGAAAAAAATCATATTACCATGCATTATATATTTGGCTTGGAGATATCTCCAGTTTTAAAATTCTCGCTCGAGATTTCCGCTAACGGAAATTCAAATATCTTCGGTTGGGGAAGGAAATGAATCTGACTCTACATGCGAAATATATGCTTTGGTAATGGCATTTCGCGAAACAGTACAATACTCCACTTGCTTAGGTACGAGTTAAAATATAACTGCGGCCGCGTTTCCAATCCCCGAACGTATTTGACTGTTTCTTGGAAAAGTTCCCAGCTCCATCTCCCAGGAATAATTTTCCATCTAATGCTAATTACAAAATTTCTTGCGTTGTTTCTATGCCATAAATATAAGAGTATAATACTTACAAAAAACGAAAGCCAAAACCATCCTTGCTACATGTCTCCTCGCTCGAGCTTGCGCTACACTTTGGCCCTGAAGTTCTCCAGGCATTTCTTTAGCACTTGCATGGAGTCTTTTAGCCATTAGTACATAAAAGCATGCTATAATAACTAGTGGTAGCACGTAATATATTAAAGCTTTAGCTATTACGCTGTACTGAACATACTTTTGATTTTCAAATATAAATTTTGGATATGGCGTGCATATCCGTATTGTTTCGTTCTTATTGTTGTCTATTGGGAAATTATCGAGATTGGCTAGGATGGCATCTGGAAGAGCAAAAATTGATGCCAATAACCAGATTAACACGGCGCTCATAACTGTCAGTGGTTTCGTCTGAAAAAAAAAATGTATATAAATATTTGCAGCAGACATAACCAATTTAGTCTAGTAAAGTAGTGTTCAAAAAAGGACTTGAAACGGAAGGTTGTATAATGGGGGACCAACTCATAATCGTAGGGTCAGCATAAATAATTTCTGTAGGTGGGTAAAGAAAAGTTTTCTTACTAACAAATAGAGATACGTGGGTAGTTTCCACCAGTTCAGAACAAAATGTGGAGATGAGAGAAGCAAGGATTAAAAGAGCAATGTATCTCTGTAGAAATCATAGCTACTTTTTGGAAAATAAAACGAACGAGAGAGAAAAAATTAAATCGAATAATTAATACAAAAGGAGGAGGAAACGATTGATCTATTGATTTGATTTATACAAAGTAAAATTCAGATTTTTTGTCCGTTTAAAACAAAAATGCCATGAGAACATTTACAGTTAAAATAAAATATAATTCTGTTAAATGTACGTTGAAATATTCGATGCTCAAGCGGCTCCCGCAACAAAATAATTATTTAAACGAAAGGCAAAGCTTTTGATGCTATACTCGTTCTTTTGGTAGGAGTCGTTGATGAGCAATCTCCTTAAGTAAAGGTACACATTTATCACTAGAAATGCTAAAATTTCGTCCGAATTTAAATAACCCAACTCAAGGAACCGGTACATTAGGACTAATTAGAGGTTTGTTTATATTGTTTGCAAATATTTCTTGAACCTAGCTAATTATAGCCATTAATGAATTAAAGGTAATGGGAAAATGAATGCAAATTAAATTAGGAATGGATTCGACCAGAGAAGCTTCGGAAGTAAAACGCTAACTTACCTGTAGTCTACGCAAAGGGTTGACTATCGCACAATATCGTTCAGCAGAGAGAGCCGTTAGCGTAAAAACGGATACTCCGATCGAAATATCTTTGACTGTTTCACTTAATTTACAGATGCCGACTCCCCATGGCCAAGACTCCAAAGTGTACAGAATTGACGTGAATGGAACGCAAGTAATGATTACCAATAGGTCAGCTAACGCAAGCGATAATATATATCTGAAACAAAATTAGTTCTATTTGGTTCATTTATAAATAAATATCTTAACTATTACAAGTTCATCAAGAGTGCATAAGTAGTTTTTAACTATGAATATAAGATTTTCACTTTATGCAGTTAATGAATTTCAATTTTTTGAAAAACATTACAATAAAATTATGTGGCTTATAATTGAAACGCAAGAATTGTAGACGGCTGCATTTTGATGCAGATACAGGAATGAAATTTTAATGGTGATTTTATACCTATAATAGGATCTCACCCTTCTCTACTAAGGGTGCATTCTCAAATCTTTTGATTAGATGATGGGAGGCAAACGATGTTTTGTTGTTCGTAAAATCAATATCAATAAGTTCTTTTCATTTGCATATTTATCGTTTACTCTAACTATAAAATTTTTATTTGAATAGCTTTAAATGACATTGTTTGCTCCTGAGTGAACTTTTAGTGTGCCTAGTTTTTAATTAAAGCAGTCGTCAAAATTAATATTTTTACTAATTACAAATTGTTTGAAGTTCTTATATTTCTTATAATAAAATTTTTAGAGCCTCACATTATGTCAAAATTACACACATACTTCATATATGTAAATATTTGGTGGATGCATTATAAAGAAACACATATTTGACTTCAAAAGATAAATTAAAATCAAGATTTTCAAAGTGATAATAGTTTTCGTTTTGTGCTTTAAAATAATTCGAAGGATCACAAATTACGTGGGAATATATCTAAATACAGTACATTTACAAAATTAGGTTAAAACAAAAAACTGAAAACTAAAGTTTATAATGAAAAGGATAAGGTAAGAAGACGACGAGTGAGGATGGAGAAAGATCAGACATCTTACAGCTGTTTCCGCACAGAATGAGAAATTTTCAGTCGTCGGGCTTTAAACAGCTAGTAAAGTAGCGAATCTTATAGCCAATAAAACTTAAGTTGTTTTCCTAAAGCCCTTGAAAATTGTTTGAGAACTTTCCACGTCACTGTCTGGTTCTAAGGTCTTGATAATCTTTAGGTAATTACATTGAATATTTTCTCTAAAATAAAACCATTTATTTCTAACAATTTAGCGACGTTGAAAAATTACTTCGATATTTACTGTTTCTTGTCGCTAAAACAAGTGCCGCTTCGAAGATTGTATCGTAGTTTACTCACCAAACCTTATTTTTTCCACTAAATGTTTCGAATAATTTTAAAAGTAGATTACTTTAAGTTCTTAAAGCCATTATTGGAATAGTTTTATACGAAGTTACTTTACTAAGCAGTTAATTTTTAAGCTGAAGGGTAGGGAAAACACGTTCCGTATACTGTTTTTTTTTCTTTAAGACGGGATCAACTAGTTCTTTGAACTTTTAATCGCTAGTTATGAAATTGAATATGATAAAATAATTATATTAAAATAGTTTGGGAGACGCGTAGAGTAAGTTCTTATGTATCATTGCTAGTATAGGGTATGTACCCGAGTAATCTCTTGTGTGGTTAATAATAGGTTTCTTTAAACAGATTTAAATTATAATTGCTTAATTTAATGACTTTAAAAATATTGCAGATACTGTTATAGTATTTTTGCATATAGCGTGACAAAATAAAACTTTGATACTTAAGGGCATAACACAACAAAGAAACAATGCTACGAAAGATACGCGTACAACCACCCTGAGGACGCTGGGCAGCTACGTTACATGGGGGATCCGCTAGTTTCTTTAACTATTTCAGTTATTAGATTTCTTTTTTGAGAAAGTTCATGTTTTGTAAGCGAATTTACTTTGCTCATATATAATATAATGGTTGACTTATTGACAACCGCTTCAATGCTATTTAACTTAAAACACTGAGTGTGACATACTAAAAGCTAGAATAGCTGAAACCAATTTTCTTTATAACGACACTCACGAAGACAAATCATTATTAAACAGATGAAAATTAGCTCTCTGTGCAATGATACGTGAACTTTAGGTATTCAAATGCCTCTTGGACTTCAAATAATATTGACAATCATTTTATGTAATTATAAAAACGAAGTTTGAAAACTGAAATGAATGGCATCAGCAGACGATGGTAATTTATAAATAATTTAAAGCATTTTTATCAGAGTTCGCAATAAAAAAACAAGATAACTGTCGATGAAAATTAACCATTCAAATAATTGTGTTTTTTTTTAATCAAACGGTTTTTAAAGCAAATGCACATGAAAAATGATACTAGAAACAAATTCGTTTTTGTACGAGTACATGGATATGCACTTTCCGGGTGAAATTTCACAAATTTGGTACAAATTGAAACCATTTATTAATAGAGAGGCAAATTGTGTTTACGTCGCTTTCTCTCTCTCGCATGGCAAAAAACCTTCTGAAACTATATGCAAAGTAACGATTTGCCACACACACTCGTTAATCGGGCTGTTTCAAAAATCAAATGACTGGATGTGTTTCCAAATAGATTTCGGTTTTTATATTTAGAAAACATTTTTTTTTGTTTGAAAGTAATTTACAGCATTTTGTCATAAACTTCTATCTCTTATTGTAACGTTGCAATCAAAAGTCATATCCGTCTTATAATTCAATCTTACGTCACTTTATAAAATTTTCATGCATAATTTGACATCTACTGGCAGCGATATATTTCCCTTAGGTAGTAATAAAATAAACAAAATCTTTCACGGACCGTCGGGAAATTGTATTCTGTTCGTTACAAAAAAGACCACAGAGAAAGGTCAACTATACGTCTGCACCCCACGCATTACAAGTCATGCCGATGTCCTACTTTCCCCATGTTTACTTAGGGTGAACTAAATTTTGCAACATCCGTTTTTTTCGGACTTCCGATCTGAGCCGTATTTCCAGCAAACTTTGTTGCATTACTATTCCATCACAAAGGTTTTTGCAAAAAGTCGTTCAGGAAAGGAAATTACCTAACGAAGCTTGATATGAAATAGCACTTTAAAAAATATCTTGTTTCCAAATAGAAATGCTAACTTACGTGTTCGGGACATTTCTCATAGCTCGGTGTCTGAGAAATATAATGACCAATGTTCCATTACCTAGGACTCCTACTACAAATATTAGGAAAAACACTACAGGAACTATGTAGGTTTCTGGCCGTTGTTCGTAGGGTGTGTAACCAGCGTCTGGATCTCGTGTGACAACTTCCACAATTGAAGAATTATTCCTCATTTCTGAAAAAAAATGTTTGAGTTAAATTTTGGAGTTTCAAAACTTAATTGAATTATTTAAAAAAAATTGTTAAAGCACGAATGTAGGAGATGTTGCAGGCTTTGTAAAATCTCCACTGTCTGTCTCCACTGATATTAATAAAGTTAATACCAGTGGTCATAATAGACATGCATACAAGTTACAAGATAGAATCGCATATTATAATTCCTTATTCTACATTATTTTATTAATGTAACATACATAAACCATTGCAGTGGTTCTTTTCTCTTAAAGAACCAAATTCTAAATTAATTCGATGGCGCCTTAAATTGGAACGATACAATTACGAAATGGTATATAAAAAAGGTTGTCTTAATCAAAATGCCGACGCATTATCGCGAATTCAATTAAATATGAACAAAACTGTAACTAATTACGCGATTATTTTGAAAATTTTGCCAAGAAAGAAATAGAGAGTCCGAGTAATACAGATCCTGAACCTTTTCAAACAATTTTTAAATATATGACTAGATTTAATAAAAAATTAGAAGACGCTAATACAGATCTTCAATCTATTGCAGTAGAA
>JAUIMW010002414.1:0-10755 GCA_033557785.1 Enochrus cinctus | reverse complement strand
TTGTTACATTAAATATGCTTATTTTTTGCAAAAAAGGGCATGGATTTGAAAGGATATTTAATGTAACAATAAGGCCTGTTTAAAAGAAAGATTGTGAGGTGAATACTGAAAAGTCCAATTTTTATAAGCGCTTAAGTAACCAAATATATTATTACACAAAGTAACAGCTTTTAAATCCGCCTCATGATCTTCAGCAGGCCAAAAAAAAAGTAGTTTTTAAAGTTTAAAAATTAGCAATGCACACATTAAATTTAATTTGCACTTATAAATTATTGTGTATATAAAAAAAATTGTATATTTTATTATGCAAAAAAGGAATGTGGTGTTTTTTCTTAATAATTTTTTGCCATTAAATTTAGTATAATCAGTAGTTTTTTTTTTAAGTAAAATTTTTTGAAGCTTTGAAGCATGTCGTATGACCATCAAGTTTTTCAAAATTAACCGATTATTTCTTCCAGGAGCAACATTCTGAAAACCAAGAAAGAAACTCTATATTGCGTGACGCAAAATCACCGGATGCTACTCTAGAAAGCATCGATGTGTCCAACCGTGAATCTTCCTCTCAGTCAAACGAAGCCACAGCGCTGGCGTTCAGCGGGGATGAGAGCGACCGTCCATCTGAAGATGGTGTCGACCGAAACAAAATCATGGATGATCCCCTAAGAAAAAGACAGTTTGTGTTAAGAGAGTTAATTGAGACTGAAGAAGCTTACGTTAAGGATTTGTCGTTGATTGTGGATGGTTACATAGCTACCATGAACGATCCTGAATGTGAAATAACTATGCCGGAAGATCTTAAAGCTGGCAAAGACAAAATGGTTTTTGGTAATATCGAGGCTATTTATGAATGGCACAAAGAGTAAGTGTTAAATTTTAAATTAAAAAAATTATTAAATTAATTGAAAAAAAATTGTTTTCAGTATATTTTTGAAAGCTATCAAGAGATGTGTGGATAGTCCAGGAGAATTGGGTTTATTGTTCAAAAGGTACGACAGGAAACTGCACATGTACGTGGTTTACTGTAAGAATAAGCCGGTGTCCGAGTATATAGTGTCAGAGTATTTAGAGACATATTTTGAAGACCTGAGGGTGAAATTGGGACATAAATTGCAATTGTGTGATTTGCTAATAAAACCTGTACAAAGAATAATGAAGTATCAGCTATTACTGAAGGACATACTCAAATACACTGAGCGTGCTGGTTTGAAGAGCGAAGTGGAGCCACTCAAAAAAGCGCTGGAAGTGATGATTGTAGTTCCGAAGGCTGCTAATGACATGATGGACGTTGGAAGGCTGCAAGGATTTGATGTAAGTTAATCAATAATTAAAATGTTTGAATGTAGTGGATATCGTTGAACTTTTTCAGGGGTCAATAACATCTCAAGGAAAATTACTCTTACACGGACCTTTAATATGCTCTGACGTGCCTGGCTCACAGCCACTTATTGGTAAAAATAAGGAATTGCAAGTGTTTTTATTTGAACAAAGTATTATATTTTCCGAGACGGTAGGAAAGAAAACCCAGTTCGTTAGTCCCCAATATATTTACAAAGCTCATATACAGGTGAGTCCCAATTTCATTAAAATTGTTATAATTTTTAATGATTAAAATAAATTTAAACTCAAAGATAATAAATTTGTTATCGCATAGACCAAACCACAACGTTTTTGTTTCTGCGAAGTAGATATATCCTTATTTGTGGTAATGTTGCATATGTTCATTGTTCTTTTTAATTATTTTTTTTTTATAATAAAATCTTAGTCTTACGTCACTGAACTATTTTGAGTCACAAGTAAAAACGTTAAATTTATTAAGAAAAATTATTAAACTTCTATTTCTTGCAAACATTGATGTATTAACAACCTCGCTTGCGTTACAGTTGATTTCAAGTTGTCTAGTGCACCTTTATTTCCCATGTATGCCGGCTTTACATCTTTTCTTAAATCTTGAATTACACCCAACAATTTAAAATATTTCGTATTTAAAACGGGAGTTGCTCCAATATCTTTGCAACAAAGTAACAAATTCGTATCAGATAACTTATCCATTTTGTAACAAGTCAATTATTTTTTCAAATGACATTTGACATCACTTTATTTGTAACAGGAAGGCTTATCACTATGGAAACTACTTATTTGATAATCTTTTTGTATTCAATTTACAGGTAAATAAAATGACGATAAAGGAAGTATCGGAAGATTCAAGCTTCACGCTGGTGTCTACAGACCCAAAACAAAATCAAAGCGTATGTTTTATATGCCAAGCTCCAACACCCGAGATACAAGAACAATGGGTTTCCACTGTAAATAAAATATTGCAATCGCAAACAGACTTCTTGAAAGCCCTCCAAAATCCCATCGCCCACCAACAAGAATCGTGAGTATAGTGTCTTCAATTTTGGACATGATAAATTCTATGTTTGTTCATTTTTTGATTGTGAGAATCTGTACTAATGTTGAGTATGTGTTGGCTTTGACAAAGAAAATACGTGAAATTACTTCTAAAAAATTTTCACGTATTTTCGTTACGCAAAAAATGTGATGGTAAGTGGGACTAACATTTCTTGGTTTTTTTTTTGCGGAATCAGCCACCTTGGTCTGTAACCTCTTACTCAATTTTCTGAAGTGCAAACTGCATAAAACTTTTTTATAATAAGAAAAATATACTGTGATCAGAATAAAAAAACTTTAGTTAGTTTAGTTGAATCAAATTATTTTTGTTGCGAAAATATTGATTTAAATTGTGTAAAAATATAATGCAGCATATTATATTAATATGCGTGTAAAGTGTAAATGAAAATTGTGCAGTTTGTACCTCCACTTATGTACAATAACAAAAAAAAATACAAATAATATTCTTGCAATCTTCAAGTAGGCACTTCCAAATCTTTTTACATAATATCACCAGCAATCTCACTAAAAGCTCATTGCTCCTCATATTTCATTATTAGTTGAATCGTAAATCATCTCACTTTCTTTTAAAAATTAAAAAAATATTTTTAATTTATATTGCGAATAAAGATGTATCCGTATAGGTAGAAAAAATGGCACTTACCTTTGTAAAATCGCACAATTAGGCGAAATAAAATCAGAATTCATGTCATTACTTGTTAAATTTATAAGATTTTTATTGTTGTTAATTTCCCCTGTTATTAAAAAAAAAAACGTGCCAAATATTTTTTATAACTTGCGGTATATACAAGCATTATATTAAAGGGTGAATGTACAGGTACTTTATAAATCCAAAGTGTTTTACAAAATATCTATAATCTATAATTCAAAAGCAATAATATTATATCTAAATGTGTAATGTTTCAGAAAAATTTTAATTATTTGTGCCTGAAAGTTCCAAATTCGTGTAGCAATCATAATTCGAATAAATCTGCAATTTTTAGAAATAATATTAGAGATAAATTGTTTTTGTACTTTGCTGTCTTAAGTCATTTTGGGTTATACAGGAAAACACAATTTTATTATCCGTATTAAGACTTTATTTTGATCTAAACAATTTTGTAATATATTTTAAACAGAAAAAATAGTTTATCTCGGTATATCCAGGCCCATATCTGTGATTCTTCCAAGACGACACTAAAAAACCACTATTCCTCCATGACACACTTAGAGTCGATCATTTTCTTTATTATACTATATAGTTTATCCATATTTTCTCCACGATTCGAGGCGAGTCAATCATTTTCTCCATAACGCAATATAGTTTGTCCATGATTCTCCACGATTCGAAGCAAGTTGATCATTTTTCCATGACACAATATGGTTTGTCCATGATTTGAGGCAAGTTGATCATTTTCTCCATAACGTGATACAGTTTGTCCATATTTTCTCTATGATTCGACGAGAGTGAATCATTTTCTCCATGATACAGTATAGTATGTCCTAGGAAAAAATCATTATGGAGAAAATGTACATCTGAAAAAAATACAGATATGAGAAAATAAGAAATTGTAAAACCCTTTATTTTATTTGATAACGATAGTGATCCACTTAGAACATCGGGTCAGATTAGGAAATATCGACATACACACGGTATTACACAACATAATAAATAAATTTAATTTTTTTCTAATATAAAAATTTGGGAACCATTTGCATTTTAACACCAATACGATCATCACATGAAATTATTTTTTGGTAATTGGTGCTTTTCAATGTTGTCAATAAAAAAACTGTGCTCGAAAATCATGTTGTTGCTAAATTTTATAATTTTGTTGCATTGTGATGTTATCCAACTCTTTATAAAATGATTATTCTAGCTGTTTTTTTATAAATATTTAATGAAAATCATTCATTTTAGAAAAAAGTTGGATGATTACATTTCTATTTTACTTAATGCTTGGCATTTTCGAGGTTCTTTGCGCTAGATATCGTCATTGCATGAATCTCATAAAACATCACTGATTGTTTAAAAAAAAACAGCATTTTATATTTGTTGTCTTGTGACACTTTAGAGAGTACAATGTTATGCCAAATATTTTTCTTTTTTGCAGGATATATTCCCCCGTTTTTTAAATAAGGGCGGATTCTGATTCCTGCACGAATTTTTAGGTGTATTAAAATAAAATTAGGGCTGTGACAGTATTAGTACACATTTTTATCCTACCGAAAAAAAAGTACATTTCAGTGAAAATTCCACACGTTTTAATTTCAGAATAAGAGCGACAGTTTTAATCAAAATGTACATAAGGGTATTTGTAGCGAGTTTTGTTCTGAGGCATCGTAAACAACTTGTAAGAAAGGCGTGAAGATTGTATACACAATGTACTTAACACGATACGGATATGGTAGTATTCAGCCTTTAAATAGACTAATTTAGGATCTTGCAAATATATAAAGAAGGAATCTCAAAGTGTACCTAAGTAATAGAAAGCAGCTTATAGGACTTCTTCTATGAACAAATCTGTAGTTTCTGCTTTTCAAAAGTTTTATAAAGGAATTAAAACAATTTTTAGCAAATAATGACGTTGAAATATAGAAATAAAATTCAGGAGTCTTCCTCTAACATAGTGTAATAATAGTAAACATGCCTAATATTTACAGCTTTATAAAGATTTTTCTAAAATTTCAATAATAAACTATTTTTACACTCACTCTTTAATATTTTGTCGTGCTGTAGAAAAAAGTTTCTGTCGTAATTTTACTTCCTGTTAGAAGACCTGCAACCCTCTAATTCATACGATATTGTTTTTAAATTTGCTCAAACAAGAAATGTGATTAATTAAAAAAAAACTATAAACTCATCAGCATACACTTAGATGTATAAGTATGTATTGTAGGAAATATAACTTGGATATCTTTAAGATTGTATTGATTTTATTTTACCGAACTAAAATTGGATTCGTATTAGTAATTTGTTTTCAGTTTTATTTGATAAAGAGACCTCGCGGTCTAAACTATGCTATCGGCAATCTTAGACTTAGAAAAGTGATGGTACTGTGTTGATGTGTTTATTTTTATTTAAAAAAATAGCCAATAATTAATTCCTTGTGAAAATACGGAGCATGAGCAAATTGCATTTTGTAGCATTCATGTCACGCCAAAAATACAAGTCAGAGCTGCTGCATATTAATATGTAAAACCAATAATACTCTTATTAATAAAATACACACATTAAAGTGAGATAAATGTTAATTGTACTATTAATTGTAATATTAACCTAAGTTCGAAGTGTACATAGAAAAATGTATGTTTGTACATAAATATTATATTGATTAATAAGTCATGGAAATACAAATTTTCAATAGAATAAAATATAAAATTATAATATTAATGGTTTTATTTACATCCTCTTGGACAGGAATTTTTTTTTGTTTGTTATTTTTTTTAAGTTAAACATTTTTGTTCGAATTGCCTACTGAATTAAAAAAATCTTAACAAGCATTTTCTTTAAATTAATGTTGCTTTCTGTTATGGCTTACTGCATTTTATTTTTTAACTTTTGTTTTTTTTTTTTTTCATTTATTCTTATGTTTCTTCCTCCTTCCCAAACAGTTCCAATGTAGATTTCTCAGCAATGTGGAGTCCTTCGACACCAATTAGGAAAGCTGTCTCTATACCTCCTTCACCCACACAACCTCGCATCGATAGTAAACAGCAAAGAAAAACGGTGCACGCCGTGCACAAATCTAACACTATTGCCATACCTAGCGATGCCGTGCTGAACTCAACTGAAAAAGCTCATAAAAGGCACAATTTCCTCGAAGGGTTTAGAAACACATTAAAAGGTAAACATAAAGGGGAAGGCGGTATGGACTCCCACAAGGAAAACGATAAAAACGAAGTCAGAAGGCTATCAGACGTGAACCACACGGTAATTAATATTTTCATACAGCATGTCTTACGTTGCGATTAAAAAAATGTTTTATTTTTAATTGCACTATGAGTATTTTGCATTATAAATAATTTCTTTAATTGCTATGGCGATGCAAATACTGATAGTGACTTAATTTCCTTTAAAAATAAAGCTTAACTAATACTTGCTACGTTCTATTTAAATTAATAAACGCATGCTAAAATATTTTTTCTATCTTTAGGTAACTTGAACCAAAACTAACCATACTTTGAATTGAAGGCTGTGATGATTGTAATATAGTATACGAAAATAATTTTAGCTAGAAAAAAATATTTATTTTATTTATACTGTATTGAATTGAAATGGAAATAGGAATGTTGGACTACGTTAACTTTAATGGTGAGCATGAGCTTATTGACATCGGCTTTTTTTCGTTGCATTGATCATTATTTAGATGGAGATCATTTTACATATCATGAAATTTACTTAGGGAAAAACTACAACCTGAAAATAAAGCGTTCATTTGAATTTATCACGCACATAAATATCACAAACTCATTCTCATTACATAATGATCATGCTCTTCTTAACAGCAATACTGTACACTAGCTTTCATTTACTAACACCGTAACATTTTCAGAACCGCTCATTACCATTTTCTCCAAACTTAAACTAAGACCGTTTTAAAACGTTCCCCCAAAATGTTTCAGCTGGAGAACATTATGGCGCCAGGAACCCAGGCTCGTTTAATTTGCGAATGGCCTGAGCTGACAATAGGTGACATGGTAAGCGTCATAAAGTACGATCCTAATCAAGGATATCTAGTCCGAACAAACACAAACTTGGAGGAGTTATGGCTGCCAGTTCACGTCTTGTCAAATAATCATCGTAAACCATGGTCATTTCGATTTAGAAAACCTAGTTTTGCAACTCATGGCCGGCGATCAATAGACGTCGGTGCTTACCCGGAAAGCATAGCAGAAATAAACTGTCCTGAATTCAGAGACAAAATCAGCGATGTAACCGCTGAAGTCGGATCAAAAGTAGTTTTTAAATGTAGGGTGAAAATGTACGGGAGGAACGTTCATATCAGTTGGCGCAAAACCGAACCTGATCCTTCGGTCATGCGAAACAGTGGAAGGTTCATCTTAACACAAAGTGAGGACGGTGTCGCAATGTTAGTGATTAATAACGTTAGAAGTTCCGATGCCGGTACATATTTGTGCTCGGTGTCTAATGAAGTTGGTTCGAGCCAGTGTTCAGCAGTTCTACAAATAACCGATTCCTTACCGCCTTTAAGAGAACCTAAAATTCAAGTCATTTCCTCCTCAAGTGTTCTATTAGATTGGGAAAACGAATCATACAACCAGTTTCTTGTCGAGTACTGCAAATTAGGTTCAGGAGAGTGGTTATCCCCGAATAACAACACCGTTTTAAATTCGTATTCTTACACAGTTGAACATTTAATACCTGGGGAAACATACAGCTTCCGCATTGTAGCAGCACAAAACAAATTGGTTAGTTTGCCTAGCATTGCAGTGACTTTACCGATAGCCGATAATTTGCGATGGCAACAGGAACAATTTAACAGACGTTACTTGGAGTTGGAAGAAATCGATAGAGGGAGGTATTCTATTGTGAGGAAAGCTAGGGATAGAGGAACCGGATTGGAAGTAGCTTTAAAACAAGTGTCTCGAAGAAAACAATCCCACAAAGTTACTCAAGCGGAATATGCTCTCTTAGCTGGAATGCAACACATTAATATTATTCATGCTATGGCCTTATTCGATAATGCTCCCGTTCCCGGATTGGACACTATAGTTTTAGAACTGTAAGTAGTTTAGGGGTTATCAATTTTTTTTATTTAATAAACGAGTTATTTGTTTATTCCAGAGTAAGAGGACCTTTATTGATTGCTCACATTTGTCAAAAAGATGAATATACCGAAGCAGAAATATCTTCTTACCTAAAACAACTTATGTCGGCATTATCTTGGCTGCATGAAAGCGACTTAGCGCATCTTGATATAAAAGTAAGGAAACCTTAATATTTTTTTTATTAACTTATCTTCATTTTAATAATTCTATGTGTTTTTGCAGCCTGAAAACATAATGTTGGATACATCCAACCCCACATCCCCAGTAGTTAAACTAATAGATTTCGGAGATTGCGTAAACACAATAAAAAATGTAGTTCTTCCTCCGGCTTGTTTGGAATTTGCTTCCCCAGAATTGGTTCTTGGACAACCTGTAGGAATCCACACGGATCGCTGGGCAGTCGGAGTACTGCTGTATGTGTTATTGAGCGGAGTATCTCCATTCCTGGATGATTCTGTTGAAGAAACAACTGCCAATATTTTGAAGTGCGATTTCTTCTTCCCTGATGAATACTTTAGTAACATTTCTAATGATGCCATATATTTAATTAAAAAGTTGCTTGTGTTTACTCCTGACCAAAGAATCAACATGCAGGACTGTCTTACTTCTACATGGATGAATCATGTAAGTTTTTTTTTGTTCAAATAAATAAAATGAATAAATCTATTGCTTGTGAAAAAAAAATTATAATGTATTTAATAATTGCAGATATCAAATGGTAATGTGATATCCTCGTCAAGACTGAAAACGTTCATGTTGCGTCGCCACCCGATGAATCCTTCCACACCAACAATTCCAACAACTACTTCTTTCTTTACATAACGAATCATTTATTTTAAACTGTACGCTTTTTTAATATACGTAGTAGAGACCATGTTTATATTATTGTATAGTGATTTGCGATTGAATCTAGTTTATACATATTAAATTTTACTTATATTATATACATATTGTATAGAAAGCTTTATAAGATTATTATATTAATGCTGTGAGTTTTTTTAACGACAAAATAATGATTTCCATTTCAATTTATTAATTTTTCCTAATAATTTTAGTATTTGTCTGTCATTTATAATGTTTTTGTTTGAGTGACTGTTTTCATTTTTAAATATGTTGTATATATTTTATTAGAATACATATCTTTTGAATTTTTATTATTGTTTTATTGGATTTACATGCCTATCTCACAAACATTCACAAACACCAGAGAAGTACTAACACAAACTCTTTACTGTGCAATAAATTAATGTACGACATTTGCTTTTCAGAACAGCTGAAAATTTTCTGTTCTGCCAATTTTAAAAATTTTATTCAGAACACTGTTCAGAATTTGCATACAGGCAATATATTAAATGTAGATAATAGAGAGTCTAATACATCTGAAATCAGAAAGTCATATGTGGAGACCAAATAAAAAAAAAACATCTGAAAGGATTTTTCTCTCTGAAGTTTCCATGTTGGTATTGGCTGAAAGGACACTTAATGCTTCAGATGTTCCTTTGCCCTTCTTAAAACCAAATTGACTTTATGAGTTCCTCTAAAACCTTTCCTCACAAGAAATTATAGCAATAGACCTATACCGATATGTTTCTTGATATGAAGACCAATCATTAGATTTAAAGTTGTGTTTCGGTTTGAGAGTACCATTGGAAACAATCTTTGAAAAATCCAACATAAACGTACACTTCGAATGAAAATGATCACTAGATAATGGGTGGGTGCATTCAGGAGGTCGTTAACATACAGGGCGAACAAATATAGTCCTAGAATAGAGCCTTGACAATTGATTAGCTAGTTCTCCTGCAACTTCAGTGGTGTTCCCCTAATACCATAAGCTTCCAATTTTGGAAGTAAGATGGTACAATCAATGCAATCAAATATTTTTGTCAGGTCAATATGTATGTATTCCGGCTGTGTAAGCAATTACAAGATATATTCTATATATTCCACTACTGCAGTTTGTGTACTTTTTGAATTCAAGAAGCCATGCTGGTTTTCAGGGAGTCTATTATAGCAATTCACATATGATATAAGCTGCTCGAAAAAAAACTTTTTTCAAAGATTTTGCTGCCTATTGTTAGAAGTAATATAGGTTTGTATTTGGTACCGTAGTTTTGTCACCTTTTTTGTATCACTCTGGCCCAACGTTCAGGCAATTGCATGCCATCTCCCCATAAGGTTTCGTCTTTGCTTCAAAAAATCTCTCAAGAAGAATTTTCATGTGGTCAAAAAATATGAAATTTTTTCCATTAAGATAATTTTGTGGTAAGCAGAATAAATGGTGGTCGGATGGTGCGATGTCTGAGTTATATGGAGAGTGAGGTACAATATCCCGTGAAAACCCTACCAACTTCTGTACGGTGGTTACTAATGTATGTGGTCATGCATTGTCATGGTGTCTTCAGACTGCCAAGTTGTTCACAGTATTTATAACTGAAAGTTCATCCTCTCCTAAAGATCTTGTATTGTTGTGGCCTTCGATAGTATAGAGAAAGAGAGAGATAAGACTTATTCTATATCTTATGCAAGTAAGGAACATGTCAAGATTATAAATATATAGGTACAAGTACT
>JAUIMW010002413.1:0-10758 GCA_033557785.1 Enochrus cinctus | reverse complement strand
TTTGCTAGTGAACTAGCTAACTACTTTACGCAACTATACATCAAAATCATTCAGTTCTTTTCAAACACTAACATAATGTAATAATAAAATAAAAAACAGGAATGCTTACCTAAAAAGTACGATGGCCAAAACGGTAGCTATGCAAGCTAAACTCATTGACAAGGCAGCTCCGCTATTATACTGACTCTTTCCGCAAGCAGGAGGGCAAATGGGAATTATGGTTTCTACACAAAAACATAACATAAATAACATCTAAGTTTAGGTACAACGGTAGCAAGACACAAGTCTGATGCAACGTCTACTACTTACCGAAAAGCTCCACACGTCCTTCGTCGGTTCCCAGCCGGTTTGTTGCCTTGCAAACGTACTGGCCGTATTGCCTTTTTTCGATGGTTATCACTTGGAGGGTCGTGTCAGTGAATTCGTCAGCGGTGGCAAAGTGAGAGATTCTGTTGACAAACAAAACCAATTAGTATAACAATTTAAAAAATATGAATATATAAATTAGAAACAGTACAAAAATAGAGTCTTTCAAGTAACTTCTGAAGTTCCAGTTCCAGAAACTAAAGATCCTAAGCTTCCCAGACCTGAAGTGCCTCCAAAGGCTAAGCTTCTAAGGCTTAAAGTTCCTGCAGAAGCTAAAGAACCCAAGGTTCCAGAGACTGCAGACCATCAAGGGCTGAAGTTGCTCCAAAAAAACCTTCAGTGCTTCCAGAAGCTAAAGAGCTCTTCTGAATTACTGACTGTTGTCTTGTTTTTGTGTTCTCTTGCACTGTTTGCCCCTCCAATAGGTCCTGGAAGTATTCTCTTCATCTTTCTGTTATCTCTGCATCAGTTGTTAGTACTTTACCTTTTTTCTTTCATCTTTATAGTTATTGTAGTTATCCATAGTTCTATTAGCTAGGTTTTCCATGCTTCCTTCTTTCTTTTGAACTGGTCCCTTATTTCCTCTGACCACCATGACATTGCAAGACATTCTTCCTAAAGATTGTCCAAAGTTCATCAAACTCCGGCACTCTATGAGTACCCAATTTTGTCTTCAGGAGCTTTGTGATCATTTGCATGAACTTGTTTCCTGTTGCTTCTTCTCTAAGTCTAAAGGTTCTTAGTATTTCTATTCTTTTGCTTGCTTCCTTCTCTTATTTTTATTTCCATCATTTGTATCCTATTATCTTTAGTTTTTTGTGCAAGCAGTTCTTGATATTTTTCTCAACTGCACTTCAAGTGAGTCTTGGTGATCTCTTACTTACTATTCTTTTATTCCTGTTTATGTTTTGTGTCTCTTGTTCTTCCCTGTTCGTTTCTACTATCTCACTGTTCACAATTAGTCTGTTGAAGATCAGTTTTGCTTTGTGTCCCCTCTGTCTGGCTTCTCTTAGCTGCAGTATCAATACTGATCTCTGTTCCATAATATCCTCTAGATCATTTTGTGGATACATCTCTACTCTGATGCTTTTCATTATCGCCATTATCTTCTCTTGTGTCTCATCCTCTTCTTCAACCTCTCCTTCTATCACCCCCTTGACTATTATGTTTTTCTTTCTTATTTCTCTTCCTAACCCTTTGATTCCTTTTTCTTCATCTTCACAGCTCTCGTCTCACCAGCTATTCATTCTAACTTGCCATTCATCTCCAGGAGTCTGTTCTTGAAATTTCTTCCAACATCTTCTCTGTTTTCTCCATTCTGCTTTTACTTGCACAGTAATAAAGGCCGTTACCCGGTTTATTTCACCCTCAGAGGCTCGTCCTTTCTTTGTGCTTTTATTCTGTGGTAAAATTATGTTACTTTGATTCTCTTGTGCATGTGGTGTTGTTTCCTTTTAACTCTTCTTTTCCGTTCATCTTGAAGGTTTCTCTTCCCTTCCGTCCAGCTGGGCCATGTGTCCTCACTAACTCCTTGTATTGCCTCTCACACCTTTTCTGCACTTTACAGCCTGTATTTGACTTTAATATTAGAGTTCTCTAACACATGTGTTATCGGTAGTTCAATTCAAAAATCCACCAACCTATTACAATACAAGACCACATTGTGAACACCTATCTGGAAAGTAGGTAAAATCATAACAATCCCAAAACCCAACACTGACTACAGCTCAACTAAAAATTATCACAATCAAAACCAATCTCCACTCATTCCTATTTTCCGCTCCCATTGCGACCACTCTCTATGTGGTGCCTTTCTTTATCAACACATCTGCCATGATTTCATCCCATGTCTTCTTTGTACAACTTCTTTTTCTCTTTCTCACTATTCTCACCTGCCAAACACTTCTCCCTTTGTCTTTTTCTCTGACTCCCCTAACTCTTCTCAGATTCACTTCATTTCAACTTCAACTCTCACTTCCATATGTCAACACTAGCTGGTATATGCTCTTGTAGATTTGAAGCTTTGTGCTATCAATAAATTCTCTTCTGTTCAGAAATCCCTTGCTTAAGGCAACTATAGTTTTTTACTTGCTCCAGTTTTACTACCTCCATTTCCACTTTTATTTCTTCCCTTTCCTGCCCTATCACCATAATCTTTGTCTTCTCAATGTTCATTTCCTTATTCCATTTCTCCAGTGCCTTCCTCCATACCATTATACTATTCCTCAGCTCTCTCTCACTCTCCATGAACACCACGAGAAGCCGTACTACATTGTATGTTTTGTAGTCCCGAAGGGCAACTTATAAAAACTTGAGCATTCGCTTTAGCGAATGTCGGCGAGCAGCGAAGCTGCGAGTGTCAAGGGCCAAATTTTAAGAAGAGATCAGTAGAGGTCAATTTTTGTATCTATTGTCCCCTGTTACCATTATCTTTATTTTATACTTTAACTGTTGGAACTCTCATAGAAACTGAAGGAAGGCCAGAAACATCAGTGAAAACACTTGGGGATATAGTAACTGCAGAAGAACTTGTAGAAACATCAAGGGGAGCATTTGGAAGAACTGGAGATGATGTAACTGTAGGTAGACTTCCTGCAACTGATGGAAGACTTGGAAGACTGATAGAAATATTAATGGGAGTACTTGGAGGTGACATAACAACAGGTGGAGCTTCTCCAAATGTTGGAACATTAACAGAAACTGGAGGAAATGTTGGAAGACCTAAAGAAACCGTTGAAATACCTAAAGAAGCCACTGAGCCTAGAGTAACTAGAGGAATGTTTACTCCAGGCAAAGATACACCTACAAACGTTGGAACGCTGGCTGTAACTCCTGGGATGACAACACAAGAAGATCGAGCAGCTGGAGCTCCACTAGAAGTCAAAAACCCCAAGCTTGAAGGAATTAAGGATCCAACAGTTCCAGAAACTAAAGATCCTAAGCTTCCCAGGCCTGAAGTGCCTCCAGAGGCTAAGCTTCTAAGGCCTGAAGTTCCAGCAGAGGTTAAACAACCCAAAGCTTCAAGACCTGAAGTTCCTGTAGAAACCAACAACCCCAAGGTTCCAGAGATTGCAGACCCTAAGTTTTGAAGTGCTGCAACTCCTCCAGAAAAACCTCCAATGCTTCCAGAAGCTAAAGAGATCTTCTGCATTGGTGATTGTCATCTTGTTTTTGTGTCCTTTTGCACTGTTTGCCCCTCCAATAGGTCCTGGAAGTATTCTCTCCATCTTTCTGTTATCTCTGCATCAGTTGTTAGTACTTTTTTCTTTCCTCTTTATATTAGGTCTACCGGAAAGTTCTGTCTGTTTTTAGAATAAAATAAAGTAATCAAAGTTATTATTACTTATGACCTCTTGCCAGCTTGATAGCAATTTGTAAACTCCATTTTTTAAAAATGACTGTTCCTTAGAGGCGAAAAAGTCAAGCAGTACTTGTCTAATAACTGCTTCGTTTTTGAATTTTTGTCTTTTCAAAAAATGTTGTAATGACAAAAAGAAGAGATAATCTGGTGGTGCTAGGTAAGGGAAGCATGGTGGGTGCAAGATATTTTCCCAGCCTAGTTCTGCAAGCTTATGTCTTTCTCAAGACATTTAACCTAATTAAAAAGCACTCTCTAATTCTTAACTTGAATGTCTTTTTCAAGGCGTCAAGTCAGATATATTTCTAATCCACGACTCTTCTGCCCACAGGATGCCGTCAAGCCCAAAGGACCCCAGACTATTTGTCTTCCCTCCCAGATACGTGAAAGCCCTGCAGCTTTCAGTAGGACGTAAAACCCACCAACAAGCCATCAAGGACTATGAGAAAGCATCAGCAACCTGACTGACCACCAGGAAAGCATACGAAAAATACCGGAAGTTGAAAAAAACTTACCATGATGATCACCCAAGGAGAACTAGTCCGCAGCGGTGACAAGGACAAGACTGAAGAAGACAAAGAAGACTACGACTTCATGGAAGCAACCGCTGCCAAGAACTCCAAGACCAGCAAGGACTACAGAACCAGGAAGAAAGTTGCCAATGCCGAGGTAAGTAAACCTGATACTAATTCTGTTTGTTTAGCCCCCAGAAAGAAGAAAAACCAGCAGCCAACGATGTCCCCAGGTCCCCAATGCCGTAAATAGTAGTAGCGGCATGTGATTTTGATGGTACTCTTTGGAATTTGTGTAGGTCTTTAGTCTTTAGACAGATCTTTCACCCCTACTTGGTTCTTCTCTTGTAAAAGTATGAATGCTTTTGTGGTGGAACCACGAATTTGCTACCACCATGTTCTGCATAAGACAGTTTGGTCCATACGTTATTACTAATGACTTAACTTTGATGCTTTCATCTTTTATTTCTATTATTAGTAATCTTTTTAAGGAAGCTTCCCATGAGATAATAATGTTTTTCATTTCTCTATGAATTATACAACCAACTCCTGGTGCGGCTCTTACTTTCTTGTCAACACCACTATATATCATAATGTATCCTTTATCAAGAAGTGTTTTCCCTTTTTCTTTTTTCTTCCATCTACCAACATTCCATGCCAGATTCTTTCTCTCAATTGGACAAATATGGAGCAGCAAGAGGTAATGAAAACAGCCAAGATAAAGGAAATGAATTGGAATGTGAGAAGAGCGTGAATGGGAAAGAGAAGGGCATGGGAAAGTGAAAGAAATGGTGCTTGAAAATTGTCATATCAGCTTAAGAGAGGTGTCTAGTGAACTTGGCATTGCATATGGAACACACACACACACCATATTGTGGATGATGTTTTGGGTATGAAACGCGTGGCAGCCAGGCTCGTTCCGAAAGACCTGAATTTCGTGCAAAAACACCACCGAAATACAGTTGCTGAAGAGATGATTTCTGAAACCCAAAGTGATCCAACCAAGCACCGTATTCACCTGAAGTGGCCTTGTGCAACTTTTTTTATTCCCCAAGTTGAAGTTGTCACTTTGTGGAAAGAAATTTCAGTTAATCGAGGAGTTTGAAAGGGAAATAAGAAGAAAAAATATTGTGATTAGAGAAATGGAAGAGGAGGAAACTATTGGAGTCAAAATAGATGGAGAAATAGATATAGATGATATAAGAAGAGTGGAGAAGATGAGGAATGTAAGAAATTGACCCCTACTTGTAAAGGTAACAAAATTAAGCAAAAAACTGGAAACACTCAGACAAACTAAAAGGTTGAAGGTAACTAGTATGTGGATAAATGAAGATGTCACCAAGGAACTAGAGAGGAAAGGAAAATGTTGTACCTATTCCTAAAGGTGGCCAGGTGAAAAGGAATCAATGCATTTATTAAATACAAGAAATTTGAATTGGTAGAGGAAATGCAGAGAGATAATAAGCGGGAAATATAGGGAAACAATCAAGAGCTGGACCGAATTAACAGAAAGAATACTTAAGGTAGAGCTTGACCTCAAGGAAAAAACAACCTTAATCATAGTGTATGGTCCTAATGAAGACAAAAAAGTTGCAAACAAATAGACTTTTTGGGATAAAATTCTAATGGCACAAGGTTGATAAACTTCTGCATACTAAACGGATTACTAGTAAAAAATATGTTTAATTGACACAAGGACTCACAGAAATACACAAGGGAAATGATAAGCCGACAAGAAAGATCCATAATTGACTACATTATTATAAATAGAGAAAACATAAGAGACATCCAAGACATTAAGGTAATAAGAAATGCGGAAATATACAGTGTCCACTACATGCTGAAAGCAAAAATAAGTTTAATGGAAAGAAAAGGTATGAGAAACAAACAAGATATGATCAAGAAGAAGATAAGAAGTAAAATAAAGGTTCACAAATTGTGAGAAGAAGAAATAGCCAGAAAGTACAAAGAACTGGTGGAGCAAGAAGTGCCGGGTTGGAAGGATCAAGCAGGAGACATGCACACAGAAACTTTGTGGAACAAATTTAAGTTGATACTGCTGACAGCACACTTTATATGTAACAGAAACACAGAAGAAGAGGTGGAAGACATGGAGTGTGAACACATGCAAGAAAGTGAAGGGGAAATAACACCAGAAGAAGTTAGAGAAGTGGTACAGAAGATGAAGAGAGGAAAAGCAGCTGGGTATGAGGATATCACAGCAGAGATGCTGCAAAACATGGGAGAAGAGGGACATAGCATACTGATAAAAATATACAAAAGAGTATTGAAGGGGTATGAAAGAATCTTGGAAAGGAGGTTAAGAGGCGAGATAGAAGGACAACTAGGGGAGGCACAGAGTGGATTTTGTAAGAATAGAAGCAGACACGACCAAATATTCACAATAAAACAGGTGATATAAAGAAGGAATTTGATAGCATCCCAAGGAGATCAATGTGGAATAGTCTGAGATGAAGAGGAGCAGGAGATAAACTGTGTAGGAATATTGAAAGAATATATAGATGTACAACCAACCAAGTAGGAAAAGACAATGAACACTTGAGTTTCTTTGTGACCAGGGAGGGTTTGCAACAGGAGTTTTTATAATTGTGATGGATAATATCTTAAAGAACATCAGAAGGAAAGTGAAGCTAATACAAGTGGGGTATAGAAACATGAGGATGGTAAATATATTGGAATGTGTTTTCCCTAATGATCTAGTGGTGTTCACAAAGATTAAAAGAGAACTGAGGAGTAGTTTCATGGTGTGGAGGGAGGCTTTGGGGAAATGGAGTGGAAATGCAGAAATAAATGCAAGGGTAAGTGCAGCTGTTAGAAAGTACTATTCCTTAAGGAAGGGATTTCTAAACAGAAGAGAGGTTACTAATAGCACAAAGCTTCAAATCTACAAGAGCATATACCGCTCAGTGTTGACATATGGGTTGGGTACTGAACATGGCAAAGAAAGAAAACAAAAAGAAACAGAGGGAGAAGTGAAACAATAAGAACAAAGTTACAGGTGGAGAGAAATGGCAGTCAGAGTGGAAAATAGAAATGAGTGGAGATCTTTTATGAATGGTGCTTTGAGTGCATAATATAGAACTTCAAACTTGACACCCAAAGGATGCTTTGGATTATGTATATATATATATATATATATATATATATATATATATATATATATATATAAAACAGTGTTTTATAAAATAAGTGCTAACATCTACCCAAAAAGTGTCTCTTCATGAAGGAAACAGAACACAAAAGGACTAGAAAAGTTTATGGAGGAGAAATGAGGGATAACTGGAGATAACACAAAAAGCATAAATATCAAAAACAAGAGAAAATAAAATGAAATTGTGATATTGGAAAATGGAAAACTGAGAAAAGAAGCAAGAAAGTCAAAGCCAAATTGAAAGGAACAAGAATATATACTGATAATGAATTGATCAAGGAGGAGAATATGATTCAAAGAGAAATTTGAAGCGTGGTTAGAGAGATAAGAGCTGATGGAAGGAGGATAAGAATAAGTTATCAAAAGATAATAAGGGACGATGGAATATATATCTGGGATAGGAGGAAGAATGGACTTATCCTTAAACTTGCAAAAACAAGGGAGTCAATAATGAATTAATAAGCAAATACAGTGAAGAATAATGGAAGGCAACTGATTGATTTTGGTGTAATGGATAACATGGCGATTACAAATACATTTTACAAACACAAAGAGATACACACATATACAAGAGAGGTGAAAAGCAGAAATGAGCGATCAATAATAGATTATATCCTGGTGTAAGTAAGAAGAGGCCCCCAAATTGGAAGTGATGATGGTCAGTAAGGTAAAAGAGAGAAGAAGAGATCGAACAACAGTCCAAAGAATGAACACTCGTTTGAAATCATAAGATCATACAAACTTAGAGATAAAAATACTGGCAAAAGGTACAAGGAAAATCTAACAAATAAATTACAAGATCACCAAGAAGAATACAACAGTGGAAATCTACAAAAAATGTGGAAAACACTAGAGGAAGATATACTGAAAGCAATCAGAGAAGTTTGTGGTAGCTATAAAGCAAAAAGCAAGCAACTGAGCAGACTGAATGGTGGACAGAAGATGTAAAGACCCAAGTGAAAACAAAAAAGAAGCCTGGAAAAAATACTTTAGCCACAAAACAACATTCCTGGAGAGTCTTTGGGGAAAAAATGGAGAAAAACAAACAGCACAGAAAATCAGAAGCTATTTTACAAGATCCTCAGAACACAACGTAAAGAACATATTATTCCAAGTTCATAAGAGACAAAAAGGGAGAAGTGTTAACTAAAGAAGAGGATATAATGATACGATGGAAAGAACACTTCCAAGACTTTCTTACAGCTAACAACACACAGTAACAGGTGGATAAGTCCTCTCAAATTCGTGAAGAAAAAGTAATATCAATGCAGTTAAATTTCACTCAAAATTAAAAATGAAAAGGCATTAAGGCAAAATAAAATGGACCAAAGTAGACTAGAGGTTTTGCTGAAGGTATTAAATGAAGCATGGAGAGTGGAGTAGATTCCAGAGGATTGGAGGGTTGGACAGATAGTCCCCATTCACAAAAAAGAAGACAGAAAAGAATGTAACAATTGCAGAGGTTCCACATTACAAATTATGGAACATACTAAGAGAAAGAAACATCAGTGAAAAAACAGTTAGAGTAATATGAGTGATCTATGAATACTGTAGAAACGTAGTTGTTTACAAAGGTATGAAGTTGGGGAAATTCTCTACAAATAATGGACTACAACAAGGAGGCAACTTGCTGAGTAAACATAGATGCAACAACACCACTGATAGTTGGATATAAAAACTTACATCCAGTGAAAATTGCTTTGGGAGTGTTCACAGATGATGTGATAATAATGTTGGAAACAAAGAACGAAGAATGAAGCTGTAACATATGGAACAACATAATGGAAATGAGTATAAACAAAAACAAGACAAAGGTAATAGGGAAAAGCTTAACATTAAGAACACAAATATAAACATAGGATAGGTCAACAGTTTTAAATAGCTAGCAGTAGAAATAACACACAATGAGAAGAATGATAAAGAAGTGAATAATGGAATAGAAAAAAGTACTAAACTCTAATATGATATGAACTAGACACTGATCCACAAAATTGGTTGTGACACTTTCAAGACCAAACCTAAGTCAAACTCAAGCAGTGGAGGCGTGACTAGGTGAGATAGGATAAGAAATGATGATATAAGAGCGGAACTGGAGAAAGAGCAAATCACCTATTGTATACACCTACATAAATAAAATAAATAAAGAAAAAATATCAATAGAAAAAAGCTATTAATTAAATTTAAAAGAGGATTTCTGGAAAACCAACATAGATACAACCGCATTCTTCTCAGCCAACAGAATGTATTTTCTTAGGTTTGATATGGAATGCACATATTTCTCACCTACTGAATCCATCTGTGGAAATAATAGTGGCTAAATGTTCTTTATCTCCCACTTCTCTTTGTCTCAGACTACTATACACTGATTTCCTTGGGACACTATCAAATGCTTTCTCCATATCCACAAAACCCAGGTACAGTTTTTGGTTTTGTGAAATTCTCTTTTCTATCACCTGTTTTATTGTGAATATTTGGTCATGCGTGCTTCTGCTCTTACGAAATCCACTCTGCACCTTCTCTAGTTGTCTCTCTATCTCCTTTCCAGGATTCTTTCGTACAACACTCAAGAGTGTTATGCTTTGGTAGTTTGCACAGTTATCACTGATGAAATCATTGATTTATTGGCCAAGACAGCATGTATCGAGGAACAAATGACTGACTTTCTGCTGCCAAAAACTGACCTTTATAGGATTATAAAAGAAAATCTGCAAGAAAATTTCTTTCTTGAACACCTTGCAGAGAACATTTAAATATATGATAAATAGTATGGGTCCCAGTATTGATCTTTGGGGGATGCAATACTGTATATTGAAAACACTTTTCAATAAAAGAAGAATTTCTGAAAATTTTACCATTAAAAGGACGTACAAGAGGCAACAATATTTATTCAACTTTTAAAATGTATCTACAGGAAAATAATATATCTTTAGAAAAATTATCCGCAATTGCAACAGACGGCGCTCCTGCAATGAAAGACCCAATATTTCCAAAATGTGCGTCTTATCATTGCATTATTCACCAAAAAGTGTTATGCTCAAAGGTAATTCCTTTTCAACATATTATACTAACAGTAACAAAAGTGATAAATTCAATAAGAGCTACGGCAACGTAACACAGATTATTTAAATTACTTCTACAAGACGATAGTGCAGAATTTGAAGATCTTATCACACACACACAGAAGTGAGGTGACTTAGCAAAGGAAAGGTTAATTAAGCTTGGCTTCCTAACTGATTTAATGTTAAAATTGAATGCATTAAACTTGAAACTACAAGGTAGAAATCATCATATTGCTTCTATGATAAGTGAGGTAAATGCATTTAAAGTTAAATTGGCGCTCTGGAAATCGC
>JAUIMW010002412.1:0-10759 GCA_033557785.1 Enochrus cinctus | reverse complement strand
CGGCCCGCGGGGTAAAAAAAGCAGACCCGTCGCACTATATATATATATATATATATATATATATATATATATATATATATAAAGCTAGCCAAAATACCTGAATATTTTTTAAGCCGCAAGAAAATTCATACAGTAATAACAAGTAAACGAATCTAGTGATCCTATGCGCTAGCAGCTCATAGGCTGAGATAATAATTAGCTCGTTTGACTACAAGACGTCGCAGAGGCGCGCGAAGGCGGCAGGACTCGGATCGGAACCGTCATGATAATATACCTCCAATAGATAATTGTTACGAAAATGGACAACTAATTAAGCAACACTGAGGTAATCAACAACAGTCTCCGATGTCAGAATCAAATGAAGATAATGTTGCTGAACTGAATGGACTATTAAAATGAATTAACTTTTGGCTCAGACTTACATTACTAACTTTCTCCCAAAGTCTAAAACCGTACACCAGAGCCCTTCGGCGTACCGCTCCATCACGTGTCTTCTAGCAACCTATAAGATCCTCCCATCAATCCTAAGCTATTCTAAATGAAGAACAGCGTCACAATTAATTGGTTCACCCTGTATGTATTATGGGGATAGTGAGGATGTAATTATAATAACATTTATTAATAAATTTTTAAAAAAATCTCTGTACTCGCCGACCTGCAGTGAGGTAGCGTGGCGTTTAAAGTCTCAACTCCCTTTCAGAATGGAAAGAAACAAAAATAAATTGCTTTCATTCTCCGTAGGCTATCCTGTCCTGTCCGGGAATGGTAGAACCCGAGATCCCTTCAGGATTGCAGAGCGTGTTACGTATCCGCGGAGTCAAAATTGCTACCAAATACAACTCCTCACATACAACTGCAGATCTCTCTCGAATCAAGTCAGACTGCAAGAATTCCAACTAGAATAAAGAATACAGTTAAGGACGTAATTGTAATTAACAGAGCAAAAATCCAGATCTCCACAACACAGGAAAGAACACCAAAAGAGTCGCTGAATATGCAGAACTTGGCTAATAACAACTGGAATTATTCCTAGACACTAGATTCCACCCTTCACTTCACAAAGATCATAAAAGACAGTCGTGGAGATAGGAGGAATGTCTAAGCCATTTACGAACAAGAAGTTGTCAGACAACACAAGAGACGCGGAGAACTGACAGAATGAGCCGAATCAGAAAGAAAATTAAAATGGACCTTGAACAAGATGCCATTGAGAACAGCAAGAGCTACAAGAAAGCCAAATGAAAACTTATCATAGGCCGAAAACAAATAGTACCAATTACTGATAACAGCACTCGTATCACAAACCGAGAGTCAATATTGGAATACGTCGCAGATTTATATGAAAAACTCTTTACAGCTCCGCTGAACGGCAGTCCCCACATCTAAATCAATAACAATGAACCAGAAGTGCTTACTGCTATAGTTAAAATGGCCCTCAACGCAATGAAGAATAGCAAAGCAGCTGGACATGATGGAATAACAGCTGAACTACTAAGCAGCCTAGCAAAAATGTACACCAAATGTGTTGGAAAACGGAAACTTCCGAACTACTGGAACAAAGCTACTGTAATACTAATATATAAGGAAGGTAGCTTAGAAGATATCAAGAACTACCGACCCATAAGCTTGTTACCAGTGATATATAAAGTGTTCACAAAAATAATGCTAAAGCCTACACTAGACACCCTGCAGCCAAAAGAACAGACAGGTTTTCGGAGTAGTTTCAGCACCATGGATCACGTTCAAACCAGTGATCAGCAGAACCATGGAATATACTTTGAAAAGTCCTTTGATTCAATCATACCAAAGGCGAAACAGCTTAGTTTAGACAGGTCAATGACCGCGACACTTGGAAAGACCTAAGAAAGACATACTTAAAAAGTACCAATGCGTCTCCTCTTAAGGTAATAAGATCTAAAAATACCAAAGAGGACATCGTTGCAATAAAACACAAATAATAGAAAGGAGCACTCTGCAGAAATGGATTGAAAAAGCTGATGATGATGATGTAATCAGTGAGGCATGTTTGAGGGTTATGTCCCGTTTTGCATCCTTATATGCAAAGTAAATAAATCAAAATTTATGTAAAATTTGATAATAATAATAATTTTATTGGTGAAATAAACATACCTACATTTTACATAAGTAAATCATGACAACAATAAAAAAAATTGAGCACTCTATCCCACCAATTAGGAGCCTTTTCAACTCGCCCACTATAAATGAGCGAATTGATCTTCCACAGGTATCCTATTAAAAATAACACTATATATAAATAATCCAATCTAACAATATAAATATAAATACAAGTTGCAACTTACTCTATGAACACAGAGTACACAATCATATTAACTACAGGATATACAGTAGTAAATACAATAATATTAATACAAAAAATATAAAAACTACAATAATACTATACAATATATAATACAAGAATAATAACAATTCAGACTCATAGATATAACAATATAATTATCATCACAACAACACGGATAACCTGCATGATCAGATGGAAAGCAAGTAAGACCTGACCCTTTACTTGAATAAATGGCACGACAAAGTTTTGAATTCCAAAGGCAATCCATTATACATAGCATAGGCTGCATATGTGAATGATCTTTTAAAAATTGCCTTGCAGAATCTTGGCAATAATTTCAGGAGCCTTCACTGTTGCGTCTCTTCGCTACGCTATGGGCTTTATCACGCAGGTGCATCATATGGTGGATGACAGGAGTAATCCAGGGAGAAAAGGGCCTCCTGAGGCATCTCTCTCGCAGAGGAGCATGCACATCAAAGACTGCCAATATGGAAGCACAAAAAAAGCAAGCTTCCTATCAACAGAGGTCATATGGTACAGAAGGTCCCAACGAATAGAGGATATATCCGATATAAGATCGTCAACCACAATCCCTCGAAAATCATGAGTAAACACCAGACGACCGGACCAGAGACTCATCAGTGATAATAATGTGGTCGATCAAGGTGGAGGTGTCCAAGGTAATGCGAGTAGGATCCCGACGAATCTGAGTCAAGCCACGGCCGTCAGGAATCGACCTATACTTATATAGGGTAGCGGAAGGCTCGAGCCAGTTAATGTCCCCTACGCATAGAAAAAAATCAGATTCAATGACCAACGAAGAATACAACTCCTGAATGGAATTGAAAAGCTGCTGGCAGTCGGTGCCAGGAGGCCTATAGACAACGCTGATAGTCAGAGATGAGTGGCGGCCACAAGATAACGAGATTGATAATATTTCAACGTATGGAAGAATGTAACTCGCCTCAGTGAGTACTCTACTGACAATCTCTCCCTTCGCATAGAAGCCCACACCCCCTCCCCGAGCCATCCGGTCAAGATGGATGAACTTATAACCCGGAACATAAACCAAATCATAAGATAAGTCAGACGACAGCCATGTCTCGTTGACCGCTACTACATCTTACGAGAAAGACAAGCAAAAATCTTTAAACAGGTCAAACTGGGACATGAGAGAGCGAATATTCAAGTGAGCAACGCTAAGACTCCCACCCTACACCATACTCAAGCACAAAGCAACCACCACCAACAATCTTCCAGTCACTTAATTAATAAAAGAAAATGAACTGTCGCAATATGAGAAGTTAATAACCAGTCCATCCTCCCCTTTTATGTTAAAAATGAAAAAAAAAAAAACGGGAGTTTCTAGGTGTAATTTTTCGTAATAAATCAACAGAAGATCTAAGGGGGATAAACAGTTCAATTATCCCAGCACGTTCGTCACTTTAATATACAGGTTAATTAAATCAAAATTAAGTAACGTGAAAAATTGTGGTATTGGTAACAGATAAATTGATACCTCGAGGGGATTTTATTTCTCTTTTCTTACAATTTTTTTTTTGTTGGTGAGATACGACTGTTGTGATTTTAATAATAGTTTGGACTGCCAGGCAGGAGCTCTTGAATACAAGGTATATAATTAATTAAATTGTTTTATCAAATGTGTGTTTAAGTGGTATAATGTTAAAATATAAAAACACGTGATGCACTAGGAATTTATGGACGCGTGCTTTTGAATATTTTAAATCGGAAAAACTACTTTTTTGGTTAGTGCCTCCACTCAAACGTCATTTTAAAAATATTCTGGAAAGGGAATTGCAATAAAACGAACGGGAAACTTTTCGAGAGTCGTGTAAACTAGGAAGAATTATTAGAAATATTTTACGAAATAATTTTGCAACAAATGACACCGGACACGGTGCGGCAGACAGCTTTATGGGTGGTATTGTCAGGGTATTTCTTCCGGGCAGAGAAATTATGTAGGTAAGAGATGTTTTAGTTTCAGAAGGTTGTCGCAGTTTTATCGGACATAAATAAAAACTTATTACTTCGAGCCGATTTCTCGGGGAGTGCGAGAGGATTCGGCAAATTTGTTGAAGATACCGTGTATTTCGTTCCGAGCAATATTTTACACCCCCTGTTGCTATTTAGATACTTTAAGTAAGTAGGAGGAACCTGTCACTCCTTGTTCAAAGGCAGATGTTATTTATTGTTTATCGGCGAAAAAACTTTCCTGCCAACTTTTACTTTGAGATTTATTTTATTTTTTAATAGCAAACAATTTCCTTT
Organism: Enochrus cinctus; assembly: GCA_033557785.1. Lineage (NCBI taxonomy): Eukaryota > Metazoa > Arthropoda > Insecta > Coleoptera > Hydrophilidae > Enochrus > Enochrus cinctus. The sequence continues at coordinate 6,150 of JAUIMW010002412.1, read as the reverse complement.
TTCTTTGTGTCTATGACACAAAAAATTAAAGGTCTCAATCTAAATATAGAGTTTGAACTTAAAATATGTTAAGTACGACAAACGACATAGTTTTAGAATGGAATAAAAGCCATTATAATGTAGTTAAAGACAAGCGGTCGTGGATAGAGTGTGCGAAATCAAAAACAAAACCGGAATTGACAATTTATTCCGGCAGGATAGCCCATCATCTCTACAAATGTCGATGCAAAGTTTGCTCTGGCGCTAGACTACAGTAACATGTACTCAAGAGGAACACTATACTATAAGTGATGGAGATTGGTCGACCTTCCGGTTGAAATGTATCCAGGCAATATTACTGATCACCAGTGGATCGATTCCCGTTCCTACTCAGTACCCGTTTATTTCATTGCTCAGCTTTGCTTTAGTTTCTCTGCCCTCTTACAATTTCTGTCGCATTCTCCAAACCCGTATCCGACATATGGCTACAGAGGCCACTCCTCTGTACATTTGATTTTCTACAAAAAAATGGAGTTTTGTCTGAGTCGATGCAACTGTATTAACGTCAAATCCTTTTAATCTAAACCCATTTAGAAAAAAGTAATTTAGTCTCGCAACTTTTAGCCGTTTAAAGCTTACCTTTAATAATTCGCGCATGACTTGGAAAACGACTATCAAATATACGATATCGAATAGCGAACGGTCGGATATCATTTCGATAATTTAAGGATATAAGTTTTATTTCGGCAGGTTTTATTTTTGCACGTACATAATTTCATCATTAATCTTGCATCATTCCATTACTCAAGTCGTTCATCGAAGTTTTATTGCCGCACTAAATTATTAATTTTTATTTCAAAATTTCTCCTGCATAGACGCGACGGAAGCGCTCTCTCATTCTTTTATAAACACTAAGGATTGATGATTTATAAAACTGAAAAATATGTCTCTATTCTCTCTATTATTAAAAATTATTGCTTTCCATCTTCCGCTTCTACCTAAGAACAAGGCGAGACTGTAGACTGGCGCTGAAATATTTATTTGAAAATTATAATTTCCTCGGATATATGGGAACTCCGCCGTGGGTCTTGCGGAATTTTGACCGATCGCATAATTTCGATGTTCAATATTTTATTTATAAGCCAATAAATTGAATAACTCAACACTCAATTAGACATACATACCCATTAGAAACCTATAAATTTAATATAACTTTTATACCTTGGATTACAGACAACAATAATTTTTTAATGGGCCAACGAGACAAAGCTTTTAACAAATTTTAACATTTTTCTGTTTGACATCATTTAGGACGCGCCATTTTTCTTTCGATTAACTGCAATATTCAATTTTTGCACCCATCAATAATGCAGATATTATATATATCAATTTAATATTTGCTCATTTATAATTACTGCAGGAACTAAATTTTATTTTAGAAAGCAGTCTTCTATAAATCATATAAAATCCTATAAAATTGAATGGAAAATAATAACCAAGGATAGGTTAATCTCTTTCTTTGAAAGGTATCGAATCTGTGTCCGGCGCGGCCTGGTGGCCCACCAAACGAGTACGCGAACATGTGTTATCTATCCCGAAACAATGGGATGAGATTTTAATGCCGGCGGATTGTGGATATATAGCCAGTTAAAATGTATGGCGACACTAAATATTTCACGGATCAATTCCATTCCAGTGCCCCGTCGCGGCCGCTGCCGTTGCTACCGCCACCGACGATTCGAATTGCATGTGTGTTATTTAATTTTGATTCGAGGTAAGCGATTAAAACAAAATTACTAATCAAGATCTGAGGAAAATTAATTTCTCTGCAAATAAGACTTCATTTACTTTTCCTTCACTTTGTATGTAACTACAAGCTCACCATTAACTCCGTGTTCAGATTACTGTGGATCATAAGAGTTATTTTCACTAAACTTGCTCCATATGAGTAGTTCCACGATAGCTTCGGTACTAAATCCGAAAAGAAGAGAGAAAACGAGAGGAATAGCTTAATAAGATATATAGTGGGCTCCAATGATTCTAATTTATCTGTTGTACGTTTGATATAAAGAGGGTAGGCAGGCAGAGCAGTGTCCAAGGGAAAATACTTAATTGACATCTGCAACATTAATAGAGTTGGGGATCTCCTAGATAAATGAACAACTGAACTTGGACATCATTTTCGCGTGTTAGGCGTATCTGGCGGTGCTGGGGTGCACGTAGCCGGTTAGATTTCCCCATTTATTTTATTTAAAAAGAAAAATAGAAGAAAGTACGTAATGGAGCCGATGCGGCGTGTCAACAAAGAACATACAGTTTGCTGTATCATCCGTTTAAAATCCAAGACAAATATGATCACCGATGAAGTTGAGCATACCATCTATATCTAGTGAACCTCGCATACATACGCTCAGGGGGAATTGAGCTCGTTTAGGCGGAAAACTACTCATAAAAAGTTCCCTCAACTTTTATAAACTTCCCGCCGGATCTAGCCGAAAATACAGGCGACATTGCAGTTAACTCATCTACAATTTCGAAAGTAAACACAAATAATGTCCCGCCGTACTACACAAAAGTCGTTTGGGAAATGGAAATTAACACCAATTAACAAAACATTCCTTCGCCAACTTGGGGCATTATTTCGCATCATTAATAACAGATTCAGAATTCTGTTAAAATAATAATACAAACTAATTTTCCCTTTTACTACACTTCGTGGTAGTTAGTTTCTACAGTTTCCTACTATTAAAAAAAAATTGTTACTGCATTATTTTTTATTGACGAAACAAATTAATTGCATTCACTTACGTCAACATAAATTGAAATATATATAAAACATTGATCTTAACGCTCTGGGCTTAAGTGGCAAAACAACAATGTCTTTGAGAAAACACTTGACTTGACGGCGATAAAATCATTCCAAAGTTTTTCTAAATTTTCGATGCTGCCCTTTGGTCTTAAAAGAGGCTTCGGCCACGTGTCAACTCTTTCGTTATTATTTTTAAGTTTCAAAAGAATGTTTTTGATTTGGCTTATAATTTGTGGGGTTTGTATGTTAAAGGATGGATTGTTAATTGATTTGGAATCTGAGCATATAAGTGACTTGTTGTTCCTCTAGATGTTTTCAATAGTTGTAAAGAAGGCATAGGTCTCAGCTAAATAAATATAAGTTCCATCAAGAAGTCTTCCAGAGGCTGCAGCATTGCAGTTCCTTGAGTCTGCTCAACTGAGTTAAGAGTTAACTGAGCCATCTGTGTAAAAAAGTTTATAATTTGTATTATATTTTGTCAGTTGTGATATAATAGATTATGGAGAATGTTTTTATATTGAGTGTATTCCAAGTATACTCCTATGTAAATCTTCATGGGAAATTGACCCCGAACCGCCATAGTTATTCTACTTCCATCAAAAGCGATCCAAAGTGAAAAAAGCAGACACACCAATTAATATCAAAAACGTCAACCAAAATTAATTATTTAAATAATAATCAATCAATACAGATAACGCCCCCCCCCTTTAAAAATTGGCTGATGCATGATAATGATAATTTAGTTGACTCCCAATTAAAGGAGAAAATGACCCTTTTTAGAGTTCAAGGTGGGCGATTTCGATGCTTGTATTTTGATGCCAATGGTAGGACGTAGGTAAAATAAACTGAAATAAAATCATGTGGAATATAAAAAAAATATTGAGGCGAATATAAATTGAAAAGTAAAAGGCGAACAAGGGTAACTGCAGTACAACACTATTGAATATTCAACACTTCATGACGGGGTACTCTCATAAATAAGGATTATTATTATTTAACGATATTGGTTCAAACGCCATCAGGTCCGAGCCATTTACATTTAATATGTTTAATAATCAATAGGTTCGGTTGGGCTGCAAACAATCAAGTCGAACGAGTCGTTAAATAATACAAACTTCGGTAATTTATAAATAAGGTTATTTATATGGAGATTCCCGTCAAAGATAAAATTTGTTTCTAATACCATTAGCAGCTTAAATATGCAACATTTTGTGATAATAAGAAAAATACTGTTTTATTAGAATTCGCAAATTTTGTTTTATTAACTTGCGATATGTAGCTAAGAACGCTGGGGCTGGTGTAATAAAAACTATTTTTGTTCTTGGCTGAAATTTTCGCTTTTAGTTCAAAGCTTCATCAGCGATCTATAATTTAAATTATAAAGGCTACAAACAAAATAAGTTCAAAATGCACTTCAACTTACAGAACTTGTTGTCCATGGGACATCATTTCACAATACACGCAAAAATTAAACTTAGTGATGTCAATTTCTTACATTTTTAATAATTTTAATAAAGAGATATTAATGAACATCACCACATATAACACATAGCTCGTTGTGTAGATACATTTAAATATCTATGTGGTTATGCAGCTCGTAATATAATTATGTTTCTTAAACGATTTCAGACTCCCGTTTCAGATGTGAAGTATTTTCGTAACCCAGAAGTAAATTCTATTTCGAAAGGATTAGACAGCACTAAGACAGTTGTTCAGGGGATGTTAGATTACAAAAATGCAATCTTCGTGGAGGCTCCTCTCATGTTCTCTACAAATATTGAAAAAATAAAAATATAAAACAGCAACTAAAACAAAAGCTACAAATTTTGCAGAAGAAAACTTGATGCAACGTATAAATAGCTTCTAACGGGGTCATTCAAATTCACCGGCGCAAAGGACGACGCAAAAACAGTCGCAATTCGGTGATAACGCAAACGTTGCGACTTGACTGCAACCAAATTGCGTCATTTCGGACATGGAATTCTAATCCAACAGTGCAGTGCTATTGCAAAATGACCTTTACAGCTATCTTCATTCCTACTATTAATTTTGAAAGGTCTTTCAAAAAAGTGATTGAACAAGCGTTGTAACATGGACGCAAAGAAAAAATCTCTGTAAGTTCTCAATTATTATATATACAGTGGAGTCTCTTTTTATGAGGTAGATACGTACGCAAAAATGCGCATCAAATAAATCATAAAGAAACACGTACGTTATACAACGGGGAGTCACCGAAAACGCTCGTACCGCATATTTTGGTATATGTACACCCGAAATATGCACCAAATATTGTATAACTTTAAATCCACATAAAAACAGACTACTGTACACATACCATAAGTATAGTAAAAAAGCTACATTAAAAAAAATTTATTAACTATAAAGTGACAATAGGAGAAGAAGTAAAAACTTCTATAACTAGTATATAATGATGCATTATTTTTATTTTAGATAAAAAACAAATTCAAAGATATGAAGTGTCGGACAAAAGGAAAACTAAATAACTTGTATAAAGAAAATAAGATACATATATTCTTTCAGCAAACAAAACACATTACAGTAACAAAAGTGCATTGTTTTGGCAATCAAAAGACGCTGTTGTCCCGCATTAGCGAATGTCAGTGAGTAGCGAAGCTGTCAAGTGTCAAGGGCCAAATATATAATGTTAAAGATTGATAAAAATAAAAACAGCGCACATAAACAGAATGTTTTGGCATATAAAACACACAAATAAACAGTTTGTATATTTGTCGGCCCTTAACATTATATATTCCTCTTAAAATTTGACCCTTGACACTCGCAGCTTCGCTGCTCGCCGACATTCGCTAAGGCGAATGCTTAAGTTTTTATATATCGCCCTTCGGGACAACAGTGTCTTTTCATTGCCGAAACAATGCACTTTTCTTACTGTAATATGTTTTGTTTGCTAAAAGAATATATGTATCTTATTCTAGTGTGTTTTGCTGTTCACAAACAATGCACACATCTTATTCAAAAATGTTTTATTTGCCAAAATGGACCCACACTTTTTGAGCAGAAGCTCTACTATATTGTATGTTTTTTAGTCCCGAAGGGCGATATATAAAAACTTAAGCATTCGCTTTAGCGAATGTTGGCGAGCAGCGAAGCTGCGAGTGTCTAAGTCCAAATTTTAGGAAGAATATATAATGTTTAAGATTGACAAAAACAAAAACAGTGCACATAAACAAACTGTTTTCGCATATAAGACACACAAATAAACAGTTTGTTTGTTTGTCAATCCTTAACATTATATATTCCTCTTAAAATAGGCATGATGACAAATTTTGAAATTCTCTTGAATAATGATTATATATGTCTATTTTTACGGAAAATATTATTAT
>JAUIMW010002411.1:0-10760 GCA_033557785.1 Enochrus cinctus | reverse complement strand
TAAGAGGCTATGTAAGGGTCAAAATTATTATTTCACAGAATCCCTCACAAAATTACGTATGATATTGTTGAAGAAATACCAGAAGTACTTTTCTCCCAAGAACGAACGATGGTAAGATATATGTCTGCATGGAAAACGGAACAAAGAAAAGCACACAACTTAAGAAGAACTGCGTAAACTCAAGACAAGCTAACAAACTACAACAAGAAGTCGAAGTCAGCAAAAGTAGAAGAAATGCAGGGACGTCAGAATGACAATTGGTTGGTGAATATGAAAAAAAAAGAGAATTTAATTCTTTATGTTGATTAGATGTATACATATTTGCAAGGTAGCTACAATCTTTTATTCTTAACAATTATGTAAAGATACCGGTTGTTGCTGTAATCGAATTTACATTTTTTTTTTCTTAGTATACATTTAATTTTTTTTTAATTCTACTTCTTATTTTTACTTGTTTTATTTTTATTGTTTTCTATTTTTTATCCTTTAATATAGAAATAGATCACAACAAAACACTTTCACATGCACACACAAATACACACGCACGCACAAATAATAAAAAAATGTTTCTATTGTCTAAAGATACAAGTACCTGAATATTTCATTCATACTCAATTTTAAATCACATTCTCTCTCTATTTACATTTCGCTTATAATATCTGCACAGTTTAACAAACGGTTTCATCTCTTACATAAACAAACCGACTCGAGTTACCAGCACTACTAGCAGTTGTATTGATCATTTTTTTTTGTGAGGTATATTGGTAATAGAGACAGTATTAGGCCAATCGGGTATATTTGGCAAACGCTATAACATATCACTTTTCCATATTACTAAACGTACATTACAAACAGGCTGAAAAAACTCCTAATACACAACCTATAGTTAAAACTAAATTAGGCTATCACACTGATATCGAACGAAAATTGGAGTGATGTATACAACTGTGATGAGCCCAATATTGCGACAAACCAACTTATGAATATACTCCAAACTCATAGAGAAGCAAGCACAACTAAATACACATTGAGTAAGAAATACATTAAACTTAAACCATGGGTAACCAACAGTATAATTAAATCTATTAAAAAACGAGACAGATCAGAGAACAGAGAGAGATCTTAAGAGAAAATGGTTGAGACACTCAGATGCTAATCAGCAATTTGTTTCATATTTTCAAAACTATAGAAAAACACTTTCAATGGGCAATTATAAAAAAACCTGGAAAATGATAAATGAAGTATCTGGATATAAGAGGAAGAGTAACAAGATTTTGAGCATTGAGGTGGATGGTAAAAATTTTGATGATGTGAAGGACACAAAAAGTTGGAGTTAATATGACAACAAAGTTTGAAAACAAAGATGAACATACTTATCTTGATAATATTAATATCCATAACAAGACAATATTTATCCCTCCAATTACTGAAAACGAGCGAATAGCTATTATAAATAAATTAAAGAAAGATAGCAGTCCTGGTAAAGATGGCATCACCGCAGAAATGAATAAATTATCTCATGTCGATATAAAAGGTCCTCTTAAACACATTATTAACACCATAATCGACACGGGGGTAGTGCCACAACAATTGCAATTGCCAAGGCTTTTGACACGGTGCCTCTTAGAAGACTACTGGATATATTACAAGCACTGGGAATCAGGGGGAAGGCATTTGATATTTTGGGGAATTACCTGTCTGAGAGACAACAATATGTCAAAATAAATAATATACTCAGCGAGCCAAATATCGTACGGATAGGAATTCCCCAGGGCACAGTACTTAGCCCTATATTATTCTTGGTATATATTAATGATCTCTATAATGCTATGTCAAACAATGACATTATATCATATGCTGATGACAAGGTTCTTTTACGTACTGCATCAAACTGGAATGAGGTAAAAGTGATTACAGAACGAGAATTACGGGAGTTAAGAATTGGCTCGATAGAAACCTTCTGACTCATTTAAATATCTAGGAGTTACGATGGATCACCATTTGCGGTGGGACTATCATTCAGAATATTCGTTCAGAAAAACTACCCATATTTTCTACACACTTCGAAATATTTTGGGAAGCAATATACTTTTGAAGGTGTATGGATCTCTCGTGGAAGGAATAATACGGTATGGAATAATAATATGTAGCAGTATACTTCCTTCTCATTTACACAATTAACAGATAGCCCAAAACAGCATACTCAAGGTCATTTTAGTCTGAATCGTTTGTTTGCTGCACAGGAGCTTTATTCAACTTTTCAAATACTTAACATTAAACAAATCTACCTACATAACACGTTGTGCTGGGCACACAAAAATAAAAATAAATTCCCGACTGTCGCTCATCCATACAGCACTAAATCATTCATATGCCAAAGACAGCCAGACTATCTAGGTCCGAAATATTACAATAGCCTCCCAAACAACTTAAAAAGTATAAAATCTAAAAACTCATTTGCAAAATTATTGAAAAGCTACATATTAGATTCACCCAATGCACTCACTGTATGACTGATTGAACTGACGAGGGGGAGAGAGTTTATAAATTAATATTTATGCGATTGTATGTCAAAAAAAACAATAAATGAATGGAATAAGGTGGGATATGCGTAGATGCGTCATATCCAATCACTGAGACAATCATTGTATGCACACACACATAAATACATTAACACATACACACAATTTGGGCCAGGTGTCAAAATTTGTTTAAGTTTAATCGCTCGATAATAAGAAGATAATTAATAACCAAGAGGTTGAAAGTGTAGGTAGAAATATATTGATAGCAATAGATTTGCAGGATATTTCATGTTCCCCAGACCCCCTGCTAGTAAAAATTAGTAAATATCCCTTTAGATGGACATCGGGTAGTCTGGGGAACATGGGTGCCATCAACACACATGTTTGTTTGAGCTTATGTTTTATCACTCGTTATTAAGAAGATAATTAGTAACCAAAAGAAAGTAGGAAGTGTATATAAGATGTAGATAAGAAGTATACGTTAGCGAGATAGGTTGAAATTCTATAAAGACAAACACTTAATTGTAATGTGAATATTCAATCGCGAGTTCTATGTTAAGGGATATGGTTCATCATAACGTGATTTCATCGTATAGCGAGCCAATCCTAAATTGGAAGTTTACTGGATACTCTTATATAGCTACAAACTTGTTTGACTTTTGTCTTTCTTTGATTATAGATTAAAACAATAAATTTTGATTTATTATAAATTGTTGTTTATTTTTACTATCCTCAAATTATCTTTTTATGTATGTACAAAAGAACTCAATGAAATAAGACCTTACAATAGATGTAGCCGACGGACCTAAAAGCGAAATCTAGAACTACGAGTCAATCAGGTAACCTTGCAAATACATATGTACTTGTTTTACCTGCACGTTTCATCAAAATCTTCAGTTATTGTGAGGTCGTATTTTATTGAGCCTCACTGTACCAAAGACCTTAAATAGATATAGATGAAAGTTATATCTTATTTAAACATTACTATATATTATTCTTTCTCCACTTATTTTCTTTGCTGTTTAATCTAATTTAGTTTCTTATCAACTAAACTCACCGAGGACAATCGTAATAAAATTCCCATTGTGTTTGCTAGGAATATTGTTCGATCTTCAATTGACCTTTGCGATTTTATGTGCTTCCCGGGTCACGTACTATTCAATGCGATATCTTAAGGAACTGAAGGTGCATTTAACTTTTGTTCCTTTTATATTATTTTCGAAAGCATTCTATCCTACCTTTACTAGTATATCCGTTAAATGAAATTGGATTGAGTTTTACAACTTATAAATAATAAAATAATGTAGTTCTGCACAGTAAATAAAATTATCACCTCTAATGTATTATTTTTTAAATTGTATGCAATCGAATGTATTTCCCATACGTTTAGCCACTAAATTTATTTAAACATACCTCACAGCAGGGACTTCCAGTATATCCCATTCAACGGACATGTAGAATTCCGAAAGATCCACCCCAACTTCTACGACGTTGCTCCCGGCTTTCTCGTCCATGTGCCTCAAATCCACCTAAAGGACAGAGAAAAGAACTGTTTCAGGCTATTCCAAACAAACAATCTCTCACTATGATAGCCATTACAATCACAACATCAAACATTTTATGTACATTTTTTACAGCAGTAACACACACAGAACTGTACAGAGATATCAAAAAAACATTAATATATTACAACGAGACACTATATTCACATTAACGACATATGCTGGCTAAATTAATTATTAAAGTTGCCGATTTCAAATTGATTTATAAATATATTTTTTTGGTAATTATACACAGCATTTTAAAATTAAATTGGATTTCGTAATGTGAAATTTATTAAATTTTAATACAAAGTGTTATTTATTTAAAACATTAAAATACTGCATACATTATATTGCACAATGTTTGTTTTAATTTAAGTATACACCAATTATTTACAAAACAATGTATAATAAAAATAGATATATCAGAGAAGTTTGAATCAAAAGTTTTGCAGAATTTATTCGAGATGAAAATTTGGCATTGTTTCTACTAGAGTAAAGCCATATAAGCTTTCGGAATGGTTATTTAAATAAAGCAAGAGAAACTAAATGTTGGTGTTTGTAAAGTAGAAGGTAGAGAGTAGAGCAAAAGCAAGGCGGAAAATAGAGGTATTTCAGTTCTTTTTAAGTTGTGAATTATGAAACGAGGTACGATGAATTATTGTGAGATTAAAGAAGAACGCTGTTTAGACAGTTATAAAAATCGACCGGCCTTTTTTCCTCTGTCTCTTGATTGTAATTTATATACCTGCTATTTTTAATGCAAATACGAGATGCGAAATTGGCCTACTTTTGTGTTTTTTTTTTCAACGAGTGGCCCCGGCGCGTTACGCCAGATTAATTGATCGGACTGAATCGCTGAAAAAAGGAATATTAATTGCTTAACTGAATATTGAATAAGCTATTTGAATAAATTTGTTTCTAAATATTTAGCAGGCGATTGGCTGCTGTTAGTTTCGAAACGCATGAATACAAATGACACATCCTGAATTTATTATTTATGCAAATTTGTTATTTTCGCACACTAAACGACGCGAAATGAATAATGTTTTTTTTTTGTTTTTTCGTCTCTTCGTTAGCGTAATGAACATATTTTTTTTAAACAAGCCCATTTCAGCCTTTTGTTTTTTGGTTTGTTGGGCATTTGAGGTAGTTGATTAAATTTTAATTTAAAATATACAGATATTGGCTTACTAGTAAAAAAAGTATCTCACTAGGATGTTTTGTGATGTAAACACCATTTTTATTATATTGAGGGCACGTATATTACGTTTAATGGGGAAAATCCACATTAAGAATAAATTTTGTATTAACTCATACTTCACAGTAAAGTGTAGTTATGAAATTTTAAATTATATCCCTCCAGCGGCATTTCCTCATCAGGACCTCCGGGACAATGAACTCCCTTTTAACACAGCGCGCACTTTATCCACAGGATTAATATAACACATAGCAGCTGTTCAGCTCGGCAATTTCGGGGATGATTTGTAACTCTTTGTTATTTCGTAATGATAGTTTCGGGAAAACAGAAACAAACATCACCGAACAATAGTTGGGGTAAGGTAAAAAGTTCGGTGGAGTTGGTGATTTTCTTTTGCTGGTATTGCATTAGAAATATATTTGTGCGGAAATACCCTGTCAGTTCGTGCCATTATGTGGTTTACTTCCTAGAGAAACTTGAAATAACTTTCCCAATGTGCCAAACGAGAGTTCTATGGCTTTGTAGTTTTCATTAGTATAAAGACTAGAAACTTACCAACTAACCTATAAGAAAATCTTTGTGCTCCGAGAGGATGACTTTGTTAGCTGTTCCAACGTCGAATTTTATACCTCTGCTTCTCTCTCTCGTGCACCTCCAACAGTTAAATATCTAATAAAAACTCCTCTGGGAATGCAACACGAAATTCTTCTAACGGCAAGGGCAAAAAATGATGTATTCCTGAGATGATCGTGAAAGGAAAAAAGTAATGGTGAGTCCTATTACGGTCAGCGAATTTACGAGTGGTGCTTATGTTACAAGGGAGCGGAGTGTTTAATTCGATGTTATTTTTGTAAGCAATTGTGCAGAATATTGCCCTCATAAAGGGAAGAGTCAGAGTGGAAGGCAGTTTTTTTATGAAACAGCTCGTTTAATCCCGTGACCTATAGCGGGAGATTAGATGTTTCGTCGAGGCTCGTTAACACTCCCGTAGCTTTGTCAGGAATTGAGCTTTAATTATATATGTCTGGTATAACTCTTAATTTACTGCTGTGAAATAACACTAGAATTACCTTTTACTTATGTTTTGTTTTGTTGGTTTGTGAAGGATTCTGCCGGGCACACTATTTTTGATTCAGCCAAGTACAGTAAACCGATAAAGATTTTTCGCCCAAAAGAAGTAAAATTATCATTGGCAGAGAAAATAAAGAAACAACGTCATTGTCACAATGACAGTTGCGTTAATAATATTACAATTGCTGTTGATCTGCGAATGTTCAAGTTTTGGCTCTGATTTCATAGACCTTAGGAATAATTATTTCTGTCGATTCCGATGCGGAAGAATGCACACAGCATGTAAATTCGCTCCTTGTTTCTTAAATGACGAAGAATGCGGAAAAGGTGGCAAAATGCTTCTTTTGGATAACGTTGCTAGACAAAAAGTGCTAACGGCTCACAATACCATAAGGGCCCAATTTGCAAATACATACACAGCCATATTTCCAGGTTGTAGGGATACTATAACTCTTGGGTACAGCAGGGAGTTGGAGTTCGTGGCCCAGTGCTGGGCGAACCAGTGTATTGTCAGTAATGATAAGTGTCGCGATGTCCAAGAGACCTCGCACGTCGGGCAGAACATTTGGTATTTTGAAGACGTGGAAGACCCAACTTCTAACGAATACTTTCAAAAAGCTGTGGACAATTGGTTCGCGGAAAGGGAGCACGTTTTGGAGAATATTATGTCAAATTACAGCTATAACCACAAATATCGTCAGTTATTTCAGCTCATATGGGCTAAAACAAGATATGTTGGTTGTGGAAGGTCAGTTTTTAATGATGGTTTGCTGATAATTTGCAATTATACACCTGAGGGTAACGTGCAGTTTGCACCCGCCTGTGTCGTAGGGAAAGCGTGCACGTTGTGCCATGAATACATTTGCGGGAAAAAGTACTTATTGCTGTGTAGGCATGAAGTAATAGATGATATTTGGGAGCCTCCGTTTACTCTCGGTGGAATTGGCAGCAAACAAGTTTTTATTTTTACACCTGTACTATTTTTAGCCTTTTTTGTATTAAGTTTATAGGAGTTAAGTTGGCAGAAATAAACACATTTTTGGTTTTATATAAGATATTTTAATCCAGTTTCAAGTTTCAAGAGGTTCGCTAAAACCCAATGGAGGGAAGTCATTAAACTAAACTGAGATTATACGTTAAAAGTATATTGTTTATAATAATTATTTTAGATAATAAGATATAAATTGTGTAAATATAAAGGGAAAGGTATAATTATATTTTTTAATATATTAGTTATATTTGCATTTATAATTTAAATTAGATGTACTAATAACAGGTATATAAATCTTTTTATTTTAAATCTTTTATGTACTTAATCTCACAATAATTTTTCTTGAGAGTAATGTTTTTGAAAAAATCTAATCGAAGCTCATACCTAGCGGCGCCTATGTCCATGCATCGAAAGCGGAAACAGGTAGAAAGCATTATGCCACAACAAAATCTAGTTAAAAAAACATTCACTCACTACTAGTTTGAAAATTTGTCAAAAAAGTGCAAAAAGTATCATAAATCTTGTGTTCAAATAAATATAGTATAGAGAAAGATAGAAATGTAAGAAGGCATAGATCTAAAAGTGCTACATAGTATTAGGTAGTAAATAAAATTTAAGGTTCAAATGCAGTAAAATACTTTTACTGTAAGGAAAAAATAGGTTTTAATGTATTTTTGTTTATTGGTTACTATTAGGTTCTAAGTCTTTTAGAGTTATGAGTACTTCTTGTTTTTCTAATAGTGAGTGTACCGTATGTACCTAGGTATGCTTTCTAAACACTAACACACACTCCCTCGGATGGAAAGGTATAAAATTTTTGGTGCGTCAAAAATAATTACACCATCAAAAAAATTAAAAAAAGAAAAAACATCAGGGGTTTCAAAAAATACGCGCTGGGTTGCTTGGTAAGGGGTCGTCATACAGGGCATTCAAAAATTAAAACACAAAAAGCTTGTGCCACACCTTGCAACATAAAAATAATCTATGTTGTTCTTTCAGGCTGTGCGCCAACAAAAAATCGTTAATTAAGAACGCCATAGCGTAAAAATCGAGATTTTTAACGTCAATTTGACTCTTTTTCCACGCAATTTAATAATATTGTACGAAGGCAGTAAATAATGTGTTTCATCGTTTTAGTTGAGGGTAGTCGGCAGAAGAGCGTGTTTAATTGCTTAGAAAATGTAGGGCACGCGGACATACCTCAATAAATACACTTCAACCCGTCGAAAGGAGAAAACGTGAAAATAAAGTCACCATGCATCTGTATTTTCGCTGTCCTAACGGTTGTTTATCTTTCTGCGTTTGGTCTTTACTTCAAATGTGTTGTATTTTAAACGATATATGTTTTCTTTTTGAATTATTCATCTTGCAAGAGGGCTGATTGGCGAGGCAGACTGTTGCATTTACAAGTCTAGGTCATCTGCACTCCGAATAAAAGAGAAAAATAACCGTTAACAGATAGAACGATCACGATCGGATGCTAGACAAACTAACTGTCACTAGTTTATAGTTATACTAGAAAATTTCACTCGTCCGATAAAAAATGAGAATAGTATTAACTCAACTAATATACAAAAGCTTTAGTGTATGAAATAAAGCCTTCTAATAGATTTATTATCCCCTGTGCCTCAGGTTTACATTATGAGTGTTTGATCTGACAAGCAAAATGAAATAATTAAGCTAGTTTACTTCTGATAATTTGCATTTCCTGCATCTGATGTCAAATATAAGCAGGAGAAATTTTTTTTCAATTTCTCGGACATCAACGCTAGATGTAAATAGTCTAAAGGGACTGCCGCAAAAATTAAGTTTTGAAAGTACCAACGAGCTACAAAATAGCCTCAAAATACTGCATCCAAGCTGCAAAACTGAGTTAATATGATTCTTGAATGTTGCCAGAACGGATTACTATATAAGAGTATTACTCTCACCTGCAAAATCACAGACAATATCAAAGTAACAAAAGAACAACAGGCAACAAGGACCACAAAGTAGTGGTTTTCGTTACAAGGTGGAGTCGTGTAAAGGCAGAAGCTCTCTCAATCTTCCCAAGAAGATACCCGAAGGGAGATGGAAAATATCCAGCTCTTCCGAAACAGCCGAGTACAACCTTATCATAACATACAAGCTAGACAAAGAACATTAGTATTAGATGTTCGGGCACGATTGAGAGATCGTGGAAGGATACAAATGATTAAAACTCCAGGTCAGCTATCAGGCCATTCACTATCTTGTAGAGGTCAAAAACTATAAAGGCAGATTCATCTCCAGATATGGATGTAACTCTGCCCAATTTTCAGCACTCAGGGAAGCAGCTGTTTGAGACTGCAAGGTTAAAAATATACCTCAGAGGCATACTAGCATACTCGGTACTAGGTCTAGGCCCGTAGAAAAATCTGCTTTGAATTTAGCTGCTGCACCAGTAACATCATCAGGACTCATGAAGAAAACTTCACCATTGAGAAGAGTGTTACTCGACTTAAGATGACAGAGATCGTCTACCAGGTATACCGGGGTGAAGTGAGTGTTTTTTTTTAAAGACCTGGTTTGCAGTCGATATTGATGATTGTCCCTCACCACCGCATGTAAGTAGCTTGTCTGGCGAAGATGAAAATGCGGGGAATGTACCTGTTTCTGACGTTCCCGGATGTTTGGATGAGGACTTAATTGGAATAGATTTGGAAGATGATGAGCAGGTTTACTACGAGATAATCAGGTCAGTTGTTGTACCATCAAAAAATTATTCTAAAACGTTCACTTCAAAGAAACTTTTTATTGCCCTGAACGAACAGGCCGCAGCGCTTACAGAAGCTAACCTTAAATAGAATTTAGGACAACATACTACAATCCAACTCTTTGAGAATTTTTTTTCACCAGAGGTATATGATCTAATGACTAAAGAAGCTGTGCGTTATAGAATTCTAGAATATAGAATGAGTGAGTAGCACGTTGTTTTGCTCTGCCGGCTCTAAATATTCATTTTAAGTGGTCTAAAGTTTTAATGTAATTGTGCGCGAAGTGTCATTGGAATCCATTTAACCTGGTCTTAATTATAGAGTGCAATTTATTGGCCGATTTGCGACGCATTGCCTGAAATTAATAGATGAAATACTGAATATTGTATTGAATGTACACCCGAGAGACTTTTTTGCTCCAACATCTGTGCTTTTTGCACAGACTTGGTTGACTGACGATGTTTGAGTTCTACCACTGATATACCGGGTTATACTGTCTTGCGGGGTTATCGGCCTTCACGGGGTGGAGGGGTGCCCTTTTATATGAAGAGCTGTTTAAATTTTAAGTTTTTGAATATGACTACTGTTCATCCTATCATCTCATTCTAGCTCTGGTCTCCGATCTTTGGTTAAATGTCTTTCTCAAGACATTTACCCTAATTAACATTCTCTAATTCCTGACGTGAACGTCTTTTTCAA
>JAUIMW010002410.1:0-10761 GCA_033557785.1 Enochrus cinctus | reverse complement strand
GCATTTTTATTTGTAAACTAAACGAGCGTGCACCAAATTCTTAAAAAACACCCTCACAAGCCGTTGCCTTTAGTTTACTTGACATTGTAATTGATTGACAGGCCGCGCCAAAGAAGCCGATGCTGCTTTTTGTATAAACGCGGGGTAATGAATTTCTAATCCTAGCCTATACCAATTTCGCATAATTCACAAAAGACTGCTAACGAAGTCAATCCTACGAAAATCTGAATATGTCCTAACTTAATAATCTTAAATGTTTTGTACGTGATCGATTAAAAGTATAATAATGTATACCAATTCCAATACTAACACATACAGAATTTTTTTATGTGTACGTAATAATAACACACCCTCTCCCTGTGAAATTCTGGCACGGTTAGCTTATTTCTTAAATTACGAGAACAAATACTTAAATATGTCACTTCTGATTTGTTGATTTAGTCATAGTAATGCGATTACTGAACTGTTTTTGTATGTTTACCTTTATTTATGGCAAGTGTTATCGGGGTGTCTCTCGAGATAATCGTATAGGGTCCTGGCCAAATAGGACAAAATTCTTCTTCTTAGTCTCATTTGTACTTCGTATGTATACTGTAATTTTTGTTGTAAATCTGTAAGATTCATCATAATTGTACGAATGTTATTTGATCATTGCAGAAGGTAAAATAGCTTGTCGCCCGTATACTAATTTAAATGCCTGTATCCTATACTAATTTGCCGTCTTGTGTTGTATACGAAGATTGCAAACACTCCAAATTGATCCCCTTTGTTCTGGTCTTCATTGATTAAATGGCGTAGATATTCTGTCAAAGAGATCTTTTTAGGGCTCCACTCAACTCTTGGTGATTTTATTTATTCTAAGCAGTCGGCACATATTTTTAAAGAATTCACTCACAAAGTTAGATTCGTTATAATTTTATCTGGAATGCTATGTCTGCACAGGTGGTTTTTTATAAATGCGTTGGCCATAGCTCTTTTCTCCTTAATGACCATCTAACGAGGTATCGTGGAACTCTTGAATACGTTTTATTTTTTCCGTAAGTGTAACTTCAAGTACTTCGTCAGCTATATACAATATCAATAGAACCTCCTTATTTGCAAAAATATATACATCTATGGGACGCAGCCGCTCCCAATTTAAATTCAGTTCGCATATGTTTTGAATAAAGGGTTAGATACCCAATCTGATGTACACATTTCACATGTTTTTTGAATACCTGTCCACACTGCCCTGTAGATTTTACTACGTTGTCGTTCTAATAATCATCAGAACAATGAGTTGTCTCCCTGCTTTAGAGATAACACATATCCCGGGTTATAGTTATTTTTTCTTATTTTTGTCTCTTTTTTGTAACAATTTATTTCTTCTCCAAAGTTGCTGTAGAAGAAGAGAGTGAAAAGTGCTTTGAACTCATAGTTACTGTGGCTTGCTCTTTTGAGATACGGTTAAAACCTTCTAAAATGATACGCCAAGACAATGGCGTGCACCTCCTTTTCCATTATTGAATATTTTTGTTCAGTTTTATTCAAAGTTCTACACGTAAATGATACTAGAGGTCCATTAGGGATAGAATTGCTTCCATTGCTACATTACTCGCATCACAAGTTACTATAACATTACAAATCCGAAATGATCGTTTATGATTTTTTGGACATTCTAATAGTTTTCTCGTGCTTGTAGGTTCAGCAAAACATTTGGTTCCTTCGTAAAAGTTCGTAATAGTTTGGGAAATTTTGAGAATCCTTCTATAAAACGCCGATAGTATCTAACTAACTCCAATAAACTATTAGTTTGTTTAACGTTCTTTCGTATATCAAAAGCTAAGATTGTTTTAACATTCTCTGGATATAGTTTGATTCCATCTTCATCTATGAAGACTTATAGAATATTATACAATTAAATAAATCGAAATCAATGTGAAAACAAGAAAACTAAGAATTAAATTCTGATGTATGATGGAACTTTGGTGTCACATACAAGTCAAGGCTTACGTGATTTATATTTAAATGTAATAATTGTAAAATACACCAAATTGATTACTATATGTTAATATGTGCGTATAACACCGTGTGGCATTTTAAACAGGTCGGTACTCTGTTCAACAGTTATGCCATGACGAAATTTCCTGCCATTTCGTGCCTTCATTATGAAGTCCTGGAACCCTTGATTGGTGGGAGACTTAGGAACTTGGACTCTTAAGTTCCCCTTTTTCGTGATTTTCGTTCTAAGAAGCCAATCGATTTCTGTGAACTATTTTTGATTGGGCCTCGATGATTTTCGAATTCTAAAGATGACGTCATTTATTCGCTTGATAACCTCGTAGGGCTCTTCCCATTTCTTCTGGAGTTTTGGGGAGTATCCTTTTCGCCGAGTCGGGTTAAACAATCAAACTTTGTCTCCCTGATTCAAACCTCTAGCTTCAGCTTTTAAATTGTAGTGATCCTTCATCTTATCATCTTGTCACTAGCTTTGCTGATTCGACGACGAACCAACTCGTTGATAGAGTCATCCTTTGTTGCAGTTTCTCAACATAATCTTATTCAACTTTATTCTGTGGTGGTAGTATGTCATATAACAGGACTGCCTGCATGAACGGTCTGCGGCGACTTTGGCTAGATGTCTGGAAACTTATGCGGCTCATACGCTCCACCATTTCATTGATTTGTGGATGCAGAGGTGTCGTCATGGTGTTTTGATACCGAGAATCCTACACAGTTTTTGAAATAGCCGCGATCCAAAGTTTCGTTCCTGGTCGGAATGAAGCTCTAATGACACACCGAATCGACAGATCCAGTTCTTCACCAATTCCTCAGCAACTGTCGATGATTCCTGGTTTGGTATGGCATATGCTTCCACCCATAATGCATCGCTACCAGGATATACTTGTTTCCAATGGTTGTTTCTGGAAATGTCCCAGCGATCTCCATTCTTTCCAAAGGTGATTCACTGTTATGCTGCTTCATGGGAACTCGTCTACTTCCCGATGGTCCATTAGCAGCTGTACACACTTTGCACCAAGTTTTTACATCTTCCTGTCAGTTAACCCAGTAGAACCTATGTCGAATTTTCTCAATAATCTTCTTGGCTCCAAGATGTCCACCAGAAACTCCGTTGTGAATTTGTTCGGCTCTCTTCATCTTAGGTAAAATTAGTTGTTTATTAGCATTCATTCATGCATATGCATATGCTTCCACCCATAATGCATCGCAACCAGGATATACTTGTTTCCAGTGGTTTTTTTCTGGAAATGTCCCAGCAATTTCGAACCTATGTCGAATTTTCTAAATAGTTTTCTTGGCTCCAAGATGTTCACCAGAAACTCAGTTGTGAATTTGTTCGGCTCTCTTCATCTTAGGCAAAATTGCTTGTTTATTAGCATTCGTTGTGTCAATATTTTCCAAGGCTCTTTTAAGTAGAACATCTTCTATCATCAGGGAGTTCCATTGTGTCCAATAGCTTTCAACGGCGGGACTCAAAGTGGAGAGGTCATCCCACCCAGGTCTTCAATTATTAATTCGCCACTGAGCCACTACTGATATGTCGGGGTCTTGATCTTGCGCCGCCTTCAATTCCTCTGTGGTCCACTAATCTATTTGCACTTTAGTTCTGGCTACCTTAAAAGCTTCCATTTTTACTTCTAGACGACGACAATGGTTGACAACGGCGTTTGATGTATCGTCTCTTTACGGTTCTTGACAGCAAAGTGGTATTCTTGAAGACGCTAGATCCAACGTGCCATTTGGCCTTCAAGATTCTTGAAGTAGTGTAGCGATTTAAGAGCAACGTGATCGTTCGCAACAGAAATTCTCGCCCGTAGAGATATTTATGGAAATATTTCAGAGTCTTTATCACTGCAAGTAGTTCGCACAATTTCTTTCTGGTCTAGACAAAGTTTTTCTTCCCCACTCTGCATTTAGGATAATACCTCCAATGCCAACATTGATGGCATCCGTGTTGACAATAAATTGCCCTTCTGACTGAGGATATCCAAGCGCAGACGAACTGGAGAGTGCGATCTTCAGCTTCTCAACTGTTTCCTGGCAATCTTTTGTCCAATCGTGCTTCACACCAGCCTCACTCAATCTGTGCTAAGGTTTCGCAATTGTCGAGAACCCGGGTACAAATCTTCGGTGATAGGTATATAATCTAAGAAAGCTTCTTACTTCGTGTTTGTCTTTAGGTACTGGCTCTGCTCTCTCCAACTGCTTTTATTTTTTCGTAATCTCTAGAGATTCTTTCTTTGGAAACCACATCTCCCAAATAATTCACTTTCTTCTTAAAGATGTGATATTTCTTTGGACTCAGTTTCAGATGGGTACTTCTAAATCTTTTAAGGATCTCTCTCAGGTTTTGAAGGTGTTCTTCAAAAGTCCTTCCAATGACAATGACGTCGTCAAGGTAAACGAGGCATGTCTTCCATGAAAGCCCCTTAACACCAAGCCCCAGTCGTTTAAAGGTATTGCTAGTCGCAAAGGCTGTCTTCTTTCTTTATTTCAACTTGCCAATATCCACTCTTCAAATCTACTAAACTATCTAGCCTCAGAAAGAGTATCCAGAGTATCGTCTATTTTTGGAAGAGGATACGAGTATTTTTCTTGATATCGTTTAACCTTCATTAGTCGACGCAAAATCGGGTATTCACACCATTCTTTCGAACCAACACCACAGGAGAAGCCCACGGACTATTAGAAGGCTCTATCTCTCCTTTTTCGTATATCTTATTTAGAAGTGCGTCGATGTCTTCTCGTTTAGCTAAAGGGAGTCGTCTGGGCTGTTGACGAATAGAAAAAATGTTCGTACGGCTGTAATCAGCGTCTGTAGCTGCAAATATGTCATAGTAATCTCCCAATAACAGCTTGTTGGTCAGTAGAAAGATTGTCTACAGCGTGATCTAGAAGTTTCTTCTTTCTAGCGTCTGCTCTGGACTTTTCCTCGCTCATATCATTGACATTCATCACAAGTACTGGTAAAGACTTGGATAAATTAACCAATGATCTTAATTCGTCTGGTTCCACAAATTAAATGAAAGGACCACCGATATTTGGAAGTCATTTTTGGGAGTTAGGCGTCAGCATAATTAATAGAAAGCGCCATACTAATAACCCATCAAAAATCATTTCCTAGGATAACTTGATCTTCAGTAGATGCAAAAATCACTGTCCTGAATCCCAAGGTCATAGTAATCTTCGTGTTTTCTTTAACCTTTACTTTTTTTCTAGTGTGTCTTTAAATTAAGGGTCGGACTTGACTGGATTCTGGAACGTTCCACTAAATCTGGCCTGATAATAGATAAGTTTGTTCCAGTATCGATTATTAACTTGCTTACTCTGCAACTGTTGTCTTGATGCTGTAGTCTAGCAATCATGGGGCACTTCCCATCACCCACTAACGCAGACCCCTTTTTGTTGGTGGGAGTTAGTTTTTGTCCACTTTCATGGCGCTGTTATGTGTCTCGCGTTTTCACACTGGCAGAACTTTACCCCTTCTTTGGTTGGTCTCTCGTGTTTCCATCTTCTAGTCTCCTTACTTCCCCCTTATTCTTCCATCTGCACTTAACGAATTCTCGACGACTACCGCACCTACTAGGTCCTAGAGTATGGCGAAGTTTACTACATATTGCGATAGGTTATATGCTTTCTATATCAGCCGCAAATTCTTGAATTCCTTCTTTCGGTCTTCTCTCCCTACTGTTTAATCTTGCCCTGTATATTGGAGTCATATGAGCGTCTCCAAACCGCACCTCCAGGGCATTGACTAGACTTGTATAGTCTACAGAGCCTTTGATTTTGTTTAGCGCCAATGGAGCTACACCCTGTAGCGCCGAAATAAAATTTACGAGTTTATTCATCATTCCATCCGTAATGGTCAGCAA
The DNA here is from genome assembly GCA_033557785.1 of Enochrus cinctus. Lineage (NCBI taxonomy): Eukaryota > Metazoa > Arthropoda > Insecta > Coleoptera > Hydrophilidae > Enochrus > Enochrus cinctus. The sequence continues at coordinate 4,888 of JAUIMW010002410.1, read as the reverse complement.
TCATTTTGAATTGTTGATGGGAGTTTTTCCGCCTTAGTTCGGCAATTTTGTGATAGACTGTCGAATAGCTACTTCATTTCACGGAATAATCCCGGTGAACGCATTAATAAGGTAGATACGCGACTAGCTTAAAGGTTATATGTACAATACTGGCGATCCGAACTGAACTAATTCACCATACTCCGATCCCTTTATCGATCTACATTAATTTCAACCACAGATAGGTATAGACTCAATAAATAAAAGTCCAAGCTAGTTTTTGAAAACTCTAAAAATTTTGGAAAAAGCATAATTTTTGAGTAAGAACGGTCATTTTTTAACTGAGTATACATACCAAAATAAACAAATACAAAGTCTAATACAATTTTAGAAAATTTTGAATAATTAAAAAAATACAATTAAAACAGATTTGGGACTTCTATTAAGTAAGATGGCCATCTGATTCCCTCGTTAAGTGCGAATAATACGCCCTCAGTCTAGTCGGGCGCTCTTAAGGTCGGGGGCTTTTTCAGCTGTGGCAATTTGTCAGTACTTGAGCCATGATCAATCGCCGCAATCGAATAATAAAAAAGTAAAATTGACACAAAAACACACTAACACTAAAATACATTAATACTAAACACACCTTAACACAGTATTACTAAAACACATAAAATTAAAACAAAGGTATTAAACAAAAATAAACAAGAGAAAATAACACACAAATTGTCACAGCTGAAAGAGGTCGACAAGCTTAACGCGCCCGTGCCCAACAGTAGATTGAGAGATTTGGGCATATTATTCGTACATTTTAAGTGGGCAGTTTTGTCAAGAATTTATGATACGTAGTTGCACAATACGTAAGTACTATTGTTTTCCAATTTAAAAAAAAATGTAGGTACAACCATACTTGTATACGTACGTGGCCGTAAGAATTACCAAAAAAAGGGTGTGAAAGAACAGAGGGACCTTGGCATTGAAAAAGGTAAATGAGAGCAAACAAAAACACAAATTTTCACAGCTGAAAGAAGTCGTCGACCTTAACAGCTCCCGACTAGACTGAGGGCGTATTTTTCGCACCTAACCCTGCGTTTACACCAAAGCCGAGCGACAAACAATTGTCAGTGAACAATAACATTGTTCAGGCGAAGATCAGCAATAAAACTTAAACGGTAGAGGCACTTTTATGGTACCTAGTGTTCATGCATATTACCCCGCGAGGATGCTTTTTAAGAATTTGGTACACGCTCGTTTAGGTTACAAATAAAAATGCGTACATGGTATCATAAAAATGTCTCTACGGCTTAAGTTTTATTGCCGTTCTGTCATTGTATTGTTCATTAATGATCAAGCTGTGAACCTTTTGTAAGATATTGCGCGGCCTGTATGTAAACGCGCTCTAACGTTCACGTTCGTGAATCAGATGGTTCATCTTACTTAATAGAAGTCCCAAATCTGTTTTAATTGTATTTTTTTTAATTAATTGTTAAACATTTTCTAAAATTGTATTAGACTTTTTTGTTTTTTGATACATATATTCAGTTAAAAAATGACAGTTTTTACTCAAAAATTATGATTTTTCCAAAATTTTTCGATTTTTTAAAATCGAGCTTGGACTTTTGTTTATTAAATCTATACCTACCTGTGGTTGAAATTAATGCAGATCGATAAGAATAACGGTGTATATGCGAGAGTCGGCAGTCCTGAACCTTCGAGCCATATCTCGAGCGCCTGGAATCTCGATATCATATATTTAGTAGGTACACATAATCCGTTAGCACAGAGTAACGCATATATATCATCGGTATCGGCTGGTAAATTACGTATTTCAATTACTCTTTTCTTTTCAGAAATTATTATATAGTCGATGATTCGCTCTTGTAGAAACGGCATACAACCAGCGCAATTGTTTTTATTCCTAACAGTTTTTAAATAGATAATAGGGAAAAATATGATTTAATTTTTTGTTTTTTACATTCAAATGAATAAGAAATTCGTATAAATAAAAAATAAGTTTACAGCTGAGAAGAATTTTAAAGAGGGTTAAATTGATTCAAACATTTTATTTTGCGAATTTTTATATAAAAATGTTGAAATCAGCCATTATGTAGTTGCCAACCTAATGTCCTTAAACTATGTAATATTTTTAACAGTTTTAATGTATGTAGTTTCTTTTCCATGCTTTTCTCAAATTTTATTAAAAGTATTCAAAATACGTTGCGGTTTTTTGTTTTGATTGTGAACTTCTCTTAAAATTATCTATTTGGTTTATTTTTTAATATTGTTTACTTTAAAATATGTTAGTAAAAAAACAATAAAAACAAAATCTCAATATCCTATTGTAATAGAGAATGGAGAGCACGTTTTGTTATTTTTGGTTGGAAGTTAATATTATTTTTAGAGTAGTAGAAATAAATCTACTATAAATAGACATTAATTAATCTAAATAAACGGACCTACTCATCTCTATTTTTGTATTATTTTTGACATTTTAGTCTTAAGTAATTAAAACAATATAATTCTATTTTATAAAATTTTAATCGCATTATTTAATTAGTTTTTTTTTATTACAGAGTCCTCAAGATGATACTGACAATAAGAAAAAGTACCCATATACAAAAGGCGTTGCTATGTCTTTTGGGTTTAAAAAGCGCCCTGCAAGTGCACACGTCATTGGAAATAGTAATGCAGCCCGACGTTTAGCCAATGCTGATATTATAGATAGTAATGGAAATGGAGAAGCAGAGCCTCTGACATCGAATGCCGCTTCCACTGGAAGAACAACTCCAAGATTGCCTGCTCCCAAAAAAGAGGCAAACGCCACTAGAGTCAGCCGATTTGGATTTAGGCAAACTTCTTCAAATAGGTTAAACAAAGTATCTGATATTAGTTCACCTCCACCCTCACAAATTGAGTGTACAAATAATAATGTTGAAGATTCTAATATCAAGAATTCTATAACTCGACCCAAAATTATAGTTAGCTCAAATGTGACGGACCCAAATAAAAATAAAACAAGTGCGCCTGTGCCTACTCTTGCTGCTGCTGGTAGATTTACTTTACAATCAAGTAATTTACCTAAACCTCAAATTCCTGTAATTGAAACAAAAGCAGCAAAAACATTAGCAAATAATAATAAAAAAATAAGTGCCACTATGCAACAACCTTTTGGGGATGAAGGATCTTCAAAGGATGGATCACTTACTGAAGATTCAGGTGTTGGAAGTCATGTTAGTGGAAATGTTGTAGAGTCAGACACTTTAAAATGTATTGAACAATTAGACAGCTCTCCTAATTTCAATCTAAGAAAATTTAAACATAAACCTAGAACATTAGGAGTGACTGTTAGCGGTAATACATTTGACGTTAAAGATCTAGAAGACAATTCTGAGCCTGAAGTACCTCTTCCATGTCTACCTAGTGCATTTCAACCTACAAATTTAAACACTGGATTTGTTCGGGAAAGAGCTTTACAGTATCAGCGCCAATTAGATAGGGATAAACGAAAAATTTCTGTTACATCTTCTGAAGGATGTAGTGATGATTGTGGAGAAGAAGAAAAGACTTATAGAGAAAAGTATAGAAGTGAAAAGAATTTTATAAAACCAACCCCTAAAACATTCCTTAAAAATAAAACATTTAAAGAAGATTCAAGTACTACCAGCTCAGATGACCATGATTGGGCTTATGCAGGGGAAGCAATGGCTGATGCAGTCAGTTGTAGTTTTAGCTCCAGTGATGAAAGTAAAGACAAAGATCAAGACCCTATTTCACAAAGAAATGTAACTAACGCTTCAAATTTAAGTTCTGCTTTGCATAATCTCATAAATGCTTCATTAACAAATTCGATTCCAAAAAATGAAATTAAAAGTGCATTACTTACATTAGAAGATCCGAAATTTGCAGCAATTGCTGCTGCAAGTAACTCCGGTAGTATGTTAGAAGATGAAACCTCACCTGTAGATAGCCTTATTTGTAGCTTTTCTGAATCCGATGAATTTAAAAAAAAATTAAATGAAAGCTCTTCCAATTCAAAAGATATTAATGAAAAATTAACTTTAACTCCTGAAAGTCCAGGTACCCCCACAAATGCATCTAATTCTCTCTCTCTATCTGAAGGAAGAGATTTTTTAATTGATGATGAAATTGCTGATCAACCCGCTTTAATTTTTGATGATACTCTAACTGCAAATAATTGTGAAAGTGAGGCTTTCAGTGCTACACAAAATTCAGAAACTACACCAACTTTGATCGACTCAACTCCAAAACCTAAGAGAAAACCAATAGGAACATTTGAAGGAAGTCCTTTGGCTTTAAAAAATCGAAAACTTTTAAGAAGTAGAGCTGGATCTATTGATACGCTTTCACCTTGTGAGAGTATAGCATCTGACGACCTCATGCTAGATTTTGATAGAAGTCAAAGCAGTGGTTTAGAAGATTTAGAAAGGTTAGAAAATTGTTTTTCTTTTATATTAAATATTAAATTTAAATCTTTTTTAGATCTGAACGTAATAGTTGTGGATTCTCTACTTTAGATGAGGCTGTGTTAAAAATAGATTGTGATAAGAAAAGTACTGATTTTAGAGATTGGTCTGCCATGTTAAGTGGTTTAGATAAATCTTCAAATAAAAGGTAATTTTTTATATATATATATATATATATATATATATATATACATTATATCAATTTTTACAATTAGTGGATAGCTCGCAAAAGTTGACACTGCGCCAAACGCAGATGATCGTTTCGGGACCCAATCCCTCATCAGTGCATCTATACCGTGTCTACGTACGAACCATCCAACTAATTATCATTAAGTGTTACTTTCGCTAGTCGAGTAACGTGCGAGAGGTATTAATCTTTCGAAGCCAATTTTATGGCACAACGAGAAGATTTTTTTGGTAATTAA